>JAPFBL010001412.1:0-12702 GCA_026182355.1 Hermatobates lingyangjiaoensis | reverse complement strand
AAACGGTGTAAAGTAAATTAGCAAAAAAAAATTACATAATAAACTTTAAAAAACATAAAATTTGTAAAAAAACAAAAACAAAATGTAAGTAAAAAACAAAAAAAACTTGAAAACTGGCAGAGCTTACAACAGTTTTAAAAAAGGGCAGATTCGTTACATTTTTTAGAAGGACAGATTTTATTTAATGAATAAATTTATATTAAAATTAAATTTTTTTTTTAATTGTCCAAAAATTTACCAAAAGTAAGTTAAATTAATATTCCCCTGTAAAAAAGCCCAGTCTTCTCCAATAGGTATAATTCAAGCCCTCTGGTTTAAATTTTTCAGAAAAATTCCTTTTCTAATCCTTTTCCCCTTTTATTTTGATTTTTTTTTGGGGGTTTTACTATTTTCTGTTAAATATTTGGATTTTAAATATACCCTTTTTTAGCAAAAGCAGCCTTCACTTAGCCAACGGGGTAGACAAGTTTTGATTATTAAAAAAATTTACATAAATTTTTCTAAAAATTTCAAGTTGATTTTGATTTCCCTTTGGTTTCTTATGTTCAGTTTTTCTGGTTAAAGGTCTCTTTAGGGTTTTAGGTATAAAAGTTCTGAGTTAGGTCAGACATTTATTGTTTTTTATATATATATATAAATATATATTATATCGAGCTGCCGAACTTTTGAGAACTCTTATAAAAAGGGAGGTAATTAGAAATTGAGCCCTACTCTTTCTTATAATATGTTAGATTTAATATGTTTTTTTAAATTTATAAAGTTTAAAAAAATTTTTTTTAAATTAATATTATTAGTAATATATTTTTTTTATTTTTTTTTATAAACTTCTTTCGTACCATTTCCTGTATTTCTACGATTTATTTGTTGTATCTTTATAAGGCTTTTAATATATTTAGTTCTAAGTGTCAACGGTAGAGTGCGGTATCATCTGATCATCCATATCACATCTTATCAGAATAGTGTATTCTTTGATAACTTTTGTTAATTCCTGTCAATTTAATCTATCTTGTTTTTATTACTTCTTTATCAATTTTTTCGATAGTCTATAATCTATTATGGTTTACCTGAAGATGATCTATGGGATCGAAGCTGGTTTATTAAGCGTAGTTATAGTTTTTGTGATTTAACCTTTACAATATAGTGTTGTTGTCAATGACTGTGTTCTCTATTATTAAATGTCCCTTGAGCAACTGATTTCCCATACGAACTGATTCCCCGAGGAACTGAGAAGAGCCTGTAGGACATTAGAGAAACTCTCAAAAAAGGTAACCAAGCATGAAATTGGCATAAAATTTTAGAAACATGTTTGCAAGAAGGATTGCTACCAACCTTCACTAATATATATATATATAAATTAATTTTTTAAAAAAATATTTCACCTCACGTGAAACAAAATAATGTCAAACCACAAAAAAATGGGAAAAAAGACTAAATTTTCAACCGAAAAGCGGTTTTCTGATCAAAACCCAAAAAAAAAAGTTATTTTATTAAAACCCTTGTTCAGAAAACTTAGTTTTTTTTTTAAATTTTTATTTTTAAATTTTTGAACAAAAATATATAAAAAAATAGATGGGAAAAAAGATAGATCTTTACCGTAACAACGTTTTCTCAAAGTCAAAACCCAATCGTTAATTTATTCGATTGTCTTATTGTAAATAAATTGTTTGTCTTATTCCCAAATGACCTTTAAAGTTTTTGGCAATATCTCTTCTAGAAAGTACCCTATACTATCCTTCATGAGTTTTGATACAGTATTTCCCCCCCTAAAATACCAATTGTATTGAATTTTTTCAGTTATTACATAATTTATTAGAAGCAAAACAAATTGATAGTGTAAATAAGTACATAAACATTAGGTTAAAGTAGGTGCAGTGGCAGTCACAAAGAACACAGATATTATAAATAGTATAGATATTATCAAAAATAAAGTTTATTAATAATATTTATAGTTGGAAAGTTAGTTGAGTTTTTTTTTTAAAAAAAAACCTGCAATGTATTTTCAACAAATTATCTTTTAAACTAAAAATAACTTTTAAAACCATTTTTTAGAATTAAAAATGCCATCAAAATTGATCTGTAAATTTTGAATATATGATTTTGTATGTTTTTTTTTTAAAGAGTAATATATCTTGAAATGTTCGAAAGGATTAATTCAGGAATAGGGGATTAATTCCAGGATTAATGATGGTAAAGCCTGAAGAAGGGTGATCGGTTGAATATTCTGACTTATATCTTTAGAGGAGTCATATTTTTCTAAATTTTTATCCATCAAGGAGTACAATGAATCTCATTTTTATATGTGGTTTATTTTTTTTTTTTTTTTTTTTTTTGGAAAAAAAATTGGTTGATTTCTGACTGTGTGAATTTGAGTTTGGGGTTAACATGATAGTTTATTTGTTGGTCACAGTATAAAGGATATAAAAGGTGACAGTCATTTGTAAAGTGTGGGACTGGTGTCAATGCAGGTGGTCTTTCCGGAGAGCTATCCTTTTGACAGATTGGTGCGTAAGGAGGAGATTAGGAATGCATGGCCTGGTGTCTGACTAGCTACGTCCCACCGACTTCCTTAGAGGAGGAGGAGGAGATGGCAGAGCAAGAAGAAAGAAGAAGAAGAAGAAGAAGAAAAAAAAAGCGGTTCAGTTTGAAAGCGCGCATGCGCGGTTGGTCGGTTCGGTCACCAGTTGCCGAGCTGTCTTGATCCGTGCCTCGTGACTCGCCTGGTCTCCCGTCCTCATCAACGCCTCTATCACTTCGCACGTCGCAATTTCTTAGGGGTAAGAATTCCTTTTTTTATATACATACCAGCAAGTCTCTCTCTCTCTCTATCTATCTTTATAACACCCCCCTTTGGCAGAACCACCCTTACGCAACTGCTCTTACATAATAACCCACTTGTAAAAAGAGGACACTGGTTAACACCCGCTTTGACCACTTCCTCTAAACGCGTATCAGTCTTCAATTCAAAATAAATCCAGTTCATTACTATTAGTGCCACCAAGTTCATTGAACCCTATGAATAACATAGTTACAACCAAATAATATTGTTCTAGAACCCTATATATAAAATTGTTACAACCAAATATTATTGTTCTAGAACCCTATATACAACAATGATTACAACCAAATATTATGGTTATAGAACCCTATATATAGCATCGTTGCAACCAAATATTATTCTTTTAGAACCCTATATATAAAATTGTTACAACCAAATATTATTGTTCTAGAACCCTATATACAACAATGATTACAACCAATATTATGGTTATAGAACCCTAATTAACGTTCAACCAAATATTATTTTAGAACCCTTATTAAAATTGTTACAACCAAATATATTGTTCTAGAAACCTATCCAAAACATCGTTACAACCAAATATTATGGTTTAGAACCTATATAAAAATGTTCAACCAAATATTATTGTTTAGAACCCTATATAAAAATGTTACAACCAAATTTATTGTTCTAAACCATATAAACAATGATTACAACCAAATATTATGTTTAGAACCCTATATAAAAAGTTTCAAACCAAATATTATTTTTAGAACCTATTAAAAATTTAAACAAACCAAATTATTGTTCTAGAACCCTATATAAAAAATTCCCAAAATGAACCCTTTAGCACCAAAAATTTATTTTTAGAACCTATTAAAAATTGTTACAACCAAATATTATTGTTCTAGAACCCTTATAAAAATGTTACAACCAAATATATTGTTTAGAACCCTATATAAACAATGCAACCAAATATTATTTTCTTTTTAGAATTTATATAAAAATGTTCCACCCAAATATTATTGTTCTAGAATCCTATATACAACAATGATTATAATCAAATATTATTGTTCTAGAACCCTATATATGAAATCGTTACAACCAAATGTTATTGTTTTAAAAACCCTATTATAAATTGTTACAACCAAATATTATTGTTTGGAAACTATTATAAATTTTTTAAACAAATCTTGTCTAGATTTTAACATTGTTACAACCAAATATTATTGTTCTAAATAATATTAAAACCAATTTAACACAAAAATTATTGTTCTAAAATTAAATAATTCGAATTTATATTACATTTTTTAAACCAAATTTTATTTGGTTTTCTGAATCTTTTATTACCAAATATTTATAATCAAAAATTAATTGTTCAAACTATAATAAGTTAAAACAACCAAAAGTTATTTAAAAAAATTTATATTCAAAACTTGTTACTTTTCAAAAATAATTTTATGTTCTGGAAAGGCCTATTATAAAGTATATGATTCCTTTACCATCGTTTCCCTATTGTTTGTAACAAATTTTTAACAATTTATTAAATGTTTTAAATAAACAAACAATTTAAAAACGGTTTCACAATAATTGTTAAAAATAAAATAAAAAAAAGAATGCAAACATCATTTTTCTATTATAAATAATATACTTTGTTTTATTTAAAATTTTTTATTTTTTTTTCAAAAATAAAACTATTTTATATGAGGACTAAATTACGTTAAAAGTAATCAATTATAAAAAATGGAAAGATTAAAATCATTACAAGGGAATGAACCTGAACATAAATGTGAAAACTTAGTCTTTGTATAGAATGTACAATTTGTATACGATACTTGTAGATGATATATTGCCTTTACAGTATCATGGTATGAGTGTATGTAACGTTATAATCATATTCATATATATGATTAGAAATGATTCATTTTGGTTCTAGCTCAAAGTCGTGTAAAGTATTCACTACGCATTTATTATATAAATATAATATATAATATATATATATATATAAATATATATTTATTTTTTTATAAGTTGTAGTGTATTATATGACTATGTGATTGTAATTGTTTTGGTAAATTATTAAGTTCTTACGCTAATTTTAGCCCTAAGAGATGTACAAAATACATGAAACGTTGGCCTATGAAGGAGTTTTATTTGTTTATTTTCTTTTATTTGACCTAGCCCTCAATAAACCATAAATAAATAGAAGAGGCAAGAAAATTATAGGTTATATTATATATATATAAATATATTTTTTTGTTGTTGTATATACAAAAAAAGTTTTTATATCGGTCCTGAAAACAAAATGCCAAGTCTTAAAAAGTTTAATTTTGCTTAGTTTTCCTTATTTTTTAAAAATGTATATATATATTCACTATTTTTTTTCCATCGATGTTTGGTTACCTTCAATAACAAACCTTTAAGCCAATTAATTCAATTCAACTTAATTCAATTATAAATTTGCATTATTAAACTAACCAGACCTCTAAGAAAAAAAATAGTGTAAATATATGTGGTGAGATAAAAATTGTATATATATATTGTTCGTATATTTAAGGCCTTATTATACAAAAACCTCACCTTGCCACTACCTGTTGATAACTTCCGTTGATATGATTATGTGCAGTTGACTTTGTGCATAGTTTATTTGGGTTTCTCAGTTTAAAATTGAATTAGTTTTAAGCAAGTTGTGAAACTACGTTTGTAAATAACATCCTTGAGAATGGTCGATGAAGACAGAAACATGTCGGTGTACACGAATAAAAATTTTGGAGAACTGATGTATCTTGTCCCGAATTGATGGAAGCCAGAGGTCAGAAAATTTGAAAAATTAATTCGAAAATGTGTTAAAATGGAAATAGGCATAGGTATTAATAGAACATATATATATGTATATATATATATATTATAATTCATTAACTATTTCTCTTCTTACAACGTTTCTAGATAGCTTATCCAGCTTTTAATTTCTTAAAATTTGTGTATATTTGTGTATATAAGAAATAATTGTGTATATTTTAACGAAGGTCTTTTGTCCAAATATATATAATATATATAAGGATTTCACATAAACACGTGAAATAACTTCAGTTATATTATTAATATTATTTATTATATATATATATATATTATATTTATATATAAGGTTGTTCTTAATCGGGTTCGGTTAATTTTCCAGGATAAAAAATTAAACTTCGTTGCCAACGTTTCGGTTTTATTTAAACCTTTTTCATGCAGAAGTAAGAATTTTTTAACTAAGAAATGAAATTTACATTGTTGTTCTTTAAATATGTAAATTTCATTTTCATAAAAAATAAAAAATTAAAAATTCTTACTTTCTGCCTATAAAAAGGTTTTAAATTAAAACCGAAACGTTGGCAACGAGAGTTTAATTTTTTATCCTGGAAAATTAACCGAACCCGATTAGGGACACACTATTATATCAAAACGGTCGATATATTATTGAATCTGATATATATATATATTATATGGATTAATTTTCACAATGAAAACAATTTTTTTAAAACAATGCTCTAAGGCCTTTCTTTACATCTTGAGAGCAAGTGAACTAAAAACCAATAATACTTTAACTTGGCATTGAAATTTCCAGAATTGATCATCAAGAATTCATGAATTGATTCATCAGAATTGATTCATCATTCCAGAATTGATTCATCAATTCTGGAAATTTCAATCAGCCAAGTTAGCAAGTATTTATTGTTTTTTAGTTCATTGCCTCCGAAGATGTATTAACGAAAGGCCTTAGAGCATTGTTTTAAAAAAGTTTTCTTTGGGAAATTAATCCACTATTATATCAAGTGTTATTTTGTTTTTTCATATATATAAATATATATATAAACTTGTACATTATAATTATATTGCTACGAACCGGTGATTTGTTTAAAAAAAACCAAGTAGTAATGTTTAAAACAGATCACTGTATTAATTATTTACATTTTTTTTGGTTATAATACATACAATATCTTTTACATACCATTTCGATTGTAATAATGCTAAAAACCCTCGTCAATAATATTTTATATAGACGAGGCTGTAGTAATCTCAGTTTGGTATATATTCGGATTGTTGTTTAAATTTGACTAAATGCCCAAACAATAATGCCGGTTGAAGGAGTGACTACAGATCATTCTCTACCATCATTGTTTGGCCTCTACCCATATTCCTTATGTTATTGACATTTCCTCTCTTTTGATTTATATAAATTATTTCGTAAATTTAAATAGTTTATATTACTTTTCTTATATTACTCTTTCCACTATGAGTATTTTACTTCACTCAGTACGATTTCAGTAAAACTTATTAACAAAATCTATTCCTATCTATGCTAAATTCTAACGACCTTGGCTTCAATACCTCTTTCGTTCTTTAGCTTCTTCAGTT
Organism: Hermatobates lingyangjiaoensis; assembly: GCA_026182355.1. Lineage (NCBI taxonomy): Eukaryota > Metazoa > Arthropoda > Insecta > Hemiptera > Hermatobatidae > Hermatobates > Hermatobates lingyangjiaoensis. The sequence continues at coordinate 5,525 of JAPFBL010001412.1, read as the reverse complement.
CATTTTCAATCAAATTTTACCTCCATTGTTTCAGGAAGATAACTTCTTCCTTTCTCTAAATTTTACATGGAATATTCTTTGTTTATAAATAACAACGCTATTTTCTTTTTAACTTTTAAGATAATATATATATTTGTAAAAGTTGGAAGCAGTCCTTCATTTAAACATATATTGTTAAACAACGCCCCATATTTGGCTTGTATCTGTTTCTTACACGATTTCTCCAGTTTCCAAAATTCCTTCTTTCTCTTCTTCATTAAAAAACTTTATTTTAAAAAGGGCTTAATCACCAATTTGCTAGTCGACATGTTTCGAATGTACCAATTCATCATCAGGACAATAATGAAATAATAGTAGGATTTTAGTTTTTAAATATATTAATTGGTGGATTACTATTGGAATGTTCACAGGACATCACCCTGAATGAATGTGGTACATTCGAAACATGTTTCCAATATTGGTGATAAGCTTTATAGTTTTAATGAAGAGACGAGGAAGGAATTCCGGAAACTGGAGAAATGTGTAAGAAACAGATACAAGCCAAATATGGGGGTTATTTAAAAAAATATATTTATATATTAAAATTTATATAAAATTTATATATTTATATATATATTTAATTTCAAAACCCAACCCTTTACATTTTTGGGCATTCTTATTGGTTGTGGGTTTTTTCTTTTTTAAAAACTTTTTTCCCCTTTCCCCCCCAAAAAATTTTTTCCCCCGCAGATTTGGGGAAATAAAACGAAAAGGGAAGTTTAAGGGGTTTCAAAATAAAAAAAAATAAAATCCCAAATAAAGTAAAGGGATTGGCCCTTTTGAATTTAACGGCAAACTATTTTTTTAATTAAAATTAAAAGTCTAAACCCAATAAATAAATAAAAAAAAAAATAAAAAAAAATAAATTTTTTTGTTTCTTTTTATTTGTTTTTTTATTAATATAAAATATTAATAAATTAATATTTATTTTTTTATTTTATTTTTTTTATTTTAATTAGTTAAACCTGGAAAAAACAAATAAAATAAAAAAAATAAAATATTTAATCCCAGGGTAAAGGACCCTTTAGTCTAAGTCCATTAAATTATGCCTTTAATAATATATAATACAATTTAAATTTAAAAAATTTAAATAAATCAATTAAAAAAAATTAAATAAAAAAAATAAAAAATAAAAAATTTTAAAAAAAACAATTTAAAATAATTAAAAAATTAAATTTATATTTTATTTTAAAAATAAGTTTGCAAACCTCATATTTTAAAATAAAGGTTTTTTTCTGAATAATAAAAAAAAAAATTAAAATAAAAAAATTAAAATTTAAATTAAATTAAAAAATTAATAACCCTTCGCCATTGTATCGGGTTTTCCCCTGATGAAGGGGTTCAAAATTAAAGTGAATTCCATCTTTTTCACTTTTTAATTTTTTAAAAAGCCTTAACCTTTTTTTTTTTTTAATATTATTATAATTAAATTATTAAAACCTAAAACGGAACTTGGTATTTTGGTTAAAATTTAAATTATTGCCGTAAAATATAATTAATTAATTAATTTAAAAATAAATAAAATTTTCTTTGCAAAAAAGTAAAATAACAATAATGTCAAACCAAAATTTAGGAAAAAACAAATCTTTCAACCGTAAGAAACGGTCTTCGTAAAAAACCAATCCCAGATGAATTTTAGCAAAACTTTAATATTTTTATGATGTTATTTTACCAAAATAAGTTTTAGCGTAAGCTCTCAGTAAAAATAAAAAAAAAGAGAAGGTTTTTTTTTTTTGGTTTTGCCTGAAGGCAGTACAGTGGAAAACAGCAAGTCCACAGTGGATGCTAATGAGACAGACTCTGCACTAGTATTATACGACGTCAAGTTACGTGTAATTTATATAATCATTGGCAGGCATTTTAAGTAAATCCCTGTGTTTTACAACCTGAGTGATGGCTCAATACAAGTCGCAAAAACTTCACATCTTTATTACAACCCTCTACTTCCACAGAGATAAAGCCTTTAATCTTTTTTTTTCGTTCTTTCCTAAATATTATTTGCACTACATTCTAAAATTATCGTAATTTCGTAAAACCACTGATCATTGTTTAATAACTAATGCTTTAACTGTGTATATATGTGCGCACATAACGAATATAATTAACTTAACTTAAATAAATACAACTGAAATAACCATTCTTTCTTGTGCAACCTATAATTGCATAGTATTTACACATACTGGTCACCATACAAAAAAAGTTTTTTTAGGTACGTGTTCCCAACTCTCTATATTCGTCATAAGTTTTTTGATAAAGATTTATATATATATATATATATATATAAAAAAGCTTTCACATAAACACGTGAATGTGAATTTGTTTTCCCATTTCTTATTGTGGTTTGATTATTGATTATATATATATATAACGTGAAATAACAATCAATGATCAAACCACAATAAGAAATGGGAAAACATTTCCCATAAACTCAAAACTGAGTTGGTTTTTTGACTCTGACGAAGACCGCTTGTTACGGTTGAAAGATCTTAGTCTTGTTTTCCCATTTCTTATTGTGGTTTGATCATATATATATCTTTCTCTCTCTCTATATATATATATATATACAGAGACAGAGAGAGAGAGAGAGAGAGAGAGAGAGAGAGAGAGAGAGAGAGAGAGAGAAAGAGAGAGAACGGTTTGATACTAAAAAGAGTCTATTATGACGTTCACTGCTTGCAATAGTAATACTTTTATTACACTTGAGTTAGATAAATCAAACAGTCTTCCGGTAATAATTTTGTTTTTTTATCTTCATAACATATTCATAAATATATTCAAATAGCATATACTTGTTTAGATATGTGGCTTTAATCATTGTCTTCTCTATGGAGTGAAAAGTGAAGTATTATATTTTCGTAGTTTTGCTTTTTTACTCGTTTTCTTAACGATTGGTTAAAGCTATTATAGAGTTCAATATGACTTTCTGTTATTCCTATCTTTGTGGATTTTTTTTTGAAGTAGAAAAACACTAAAAGATAATCCTATCCAATCCCTCTAATGAGCTCATTTAGAATTCGTTGACTGATATAGTTCAGTCCAACATTAGTCATCCATCTTTTTTTGACAACTGCTTTCTCATTCCTGGTGAATGACTTTCTATAATCATAACATTACTATGAAAAGAGTTAGTGCTTAAGTGTATACCTGTACTTTGTCCTTGTATTTATTTCTTGTTTTAATCCGATGTTTTTTTAGTTACTAATAATAAATTATTAGTACCGTCTTTTTCCGAAAATAAGACACTGTCTTACTTTATTTTTAGGTCAAAATCCGTGCTAGGGCTTATTCTCTTGGGAGGGCTTTAAGTACATTAAGCAGATACATATGTTTGTTTAATATTTATTTTTTTTACAGGAATTTAAATTTATTCGATTACATCTTCTCGAACATCGTCATAAATTATCAAATTTTATATTCCGTTCTGATTTCCCTCCAAATCTATTTCCTGTAGAATCATTGGTCTGAATCTCTCATGTTTTGCTATATAGCTGTGGTTAAATTAATAATTCTTCTCTAAGTAGCCTCCTTGAAACAAACTTTAAAGGTAAACAAAAAATTTCATAGAATATTTTTTTCGAAAGAATTCTCTGAAATATTACGACAGCTAGAGATACCTACTACATTCAACAGCAATTTTTAGCGAATTATATTTTTCACATTATCTTAACTAGGGATTATTATCAGAGGAGGGCTTACAGCCCTAAACGTCCCGAAAATCACGCTAGGACTTCCTTTCAAGAGACGTCTTATTTTCGGAAAAAAACGATATATTCTTGTAGCCTTGATAATGAAACTACAAATTTTCGAAACTTCACATATTGCTGTAATTTCCCTTTACCTACTTATGTGAAACTGGATTTTCCCTTTAAACTGCCATAGAAATCAAATACCTAAGTAGACTTAATGCTTGGGCTAACTTGAGAACCAAACTCTCAACTATAAAGCTAAAAATTATTACAAAACAAACTCTGTGTTAAAATTACTAGTAATTCTGTTTTATGTGTTATGCAATTGTGGCTCATATGAAAATTAAAATCTTTTAGTTTTGAATTTTTATTCGAAAAATACACATTATAGTAATATTACATTTTTAATTGTTTTTAAATATACATACTATTTAAAAAGGCATGTGAACATATATTTATATTATTATTATATGAAATCATTAGAATCCGTTGGTTCCAGGAAAGTTACTGGAACCAAAAAAGGTTCCGCGTCAAAAAAAAATTTGAAAAACTCTGGTATAGGCAGTCACGCTAAAAAAAAAATAAAAAAATCTATCATTCCATAACCTTCGTGCTTGGTTACGAATTGATTCCATATTGCCAATCACTTCGTAATTAAAAACAGTTATAGTGGTGAAAAAAAGATTATTCATATAGCATTATAATTATTAGAAAGTACCAGTCATCTGTTAATTATAGAAGTGACATTTCAAATTTGACGTTAGGGTTAACAAATTTAACTACTGTTTGTCAGTAGTTGCGATTACTCTGTTATTATTATCATTGTTAGATCATTATATATTTAAGATGCATTATCATGATATAATAATAATTATTGTGTAATATTCAAGATTTTAATGCATGTCATGCCTTCTGGTTTGTGCATGTTGTTCTATAACAATAAATGAAAAAAAATACAGCGTCATCAAAGAAAACCAAAGACTTTCAAAACTAAAACGTATAATTCAAATCATAAAAAATTATGATAAATTAAATTAACTGGTTACGCAAACAAACCTAATAAAGTCGCAAATATTTTAACAAATTTGAAATAAATGTATTATTAATTTTCAATTATAGTTGAAAAATCTATTTAAAAACACTATTACACACATGAAACATAAAAACAATGACTACATCAAAAACTTATTTTGGCATACAATTTCAAATTGTTAGTTTTTTCTTATTTTAATTATTTTCTGTTTTCTATTTTCACCCCTTCAAAATGCTACCCCCTGGCACGTTCCACCCCGCCCGCCCACCATTCTACGCCTCTGTAATTCATTATGAACTTTGTTTATTTATCGTAAATTTATTTATTTATCATTTTATTCCCATGACCTTTTTTCTATTTTCATGCGTAAAAATAATCTTTTCTAACTTATTCTAAATTGTGTTTCTACTTGACATATATTGGAAAAGAAAAAAAAAATGTTAGTTAAGACGGGATAAACAAAGGCAATGAGATATAACTGAAAAGACTTGTATCTGCTATCTGATGCAACTCACACTAGAGAAGTCTTGTACTCTCATTAAAACTTAGTCTCATTTCAATAACAATCTAGAATAACATAAATAATATTATTGCTAATAATAGAAAAGGAATAGAGATAGTTTTAATCATAACAACTCCATTGTATGTTGGTTGTAAATAAAGTTATGACTACTAATGATGTTTGGATAGTAATATCATTAATTTAAATCTACAAACCTAAATCTGGTATTGTACGCAGTACGTCGTATGGCTTTTGTTTTATTGAA
>JAPFBL010001411.1:0-16522 GCA_026182355.1 Hermatobates lingyangjiaoensis | reverse complement strand
AACAGTGGTTCTCAACGTGGTCCACATGGACCCCCAGGGGTCCACAGAGGATTACTGGGAGTCCATGAGGAAAGTAGTATTCTGAAGGTCCATGACACGTGGTTAGAGTTCTATGTTAAGTTTAAATGAATTCATCAGCAAACCAAAAATAAATCAAAGCGTAGTAAGCTTTGGTCGTACAATATTCAAACATAAGGCCTAATATCCTCGTCAGTTTGTTAAAATGTTCCAATGTTTTAAAATTTTCTATTGCACTTCTCTTTATGGTACATTAAAAATTTATTCGGTTACAATTTATTTCAGGGTTCTTTATAAAATGTTAATGAAGAAATATTTTGTTATTGTTTTAAAAACATTTTTGTATTTTCGCATGCGTTGTAGATGTAATGAAATTATTTCATAATTAACGATATTCATTTACCTAAAAACAAATATTTATGTATTTATAAATTTGTATAATTATGTTTTTTAAGTATCAGAGGGAGTGGGGGTCCACAAGTAGTTTTTAGGGGGTCCGGTCCACAAGTAGCTTTTAGGGGGTCCACAAGCAAACAAAGGTTGAGAATCCCTGATTTAAAAGATCAAAATTTATGATCTTTTTATCATGTTGTACTCATATAAAGGCAATGACAAACACAACAATTACAAAACTCTGACATTATCAGTAAAAGGTATTAGAGCGTTATTATTATTATTATTATTATTAATGCAATGTCTCTGATTGATTATTTCCAACAACAACAACAACAAAAGTCGAATTGGCAAACACGCATCTAATCTCATCTAGCCCCTCACATAAAAATATCTCACTGTGAACATATGATCATGAGGAGTCGACCAATAGGTTACGAGTATTATATAATCATCTAAAAGTAGGTATACAGGAGTGCTTTGCAAATAGCGGGGCATGCACCCCTGTGGCTTTTGGGGGGGGGGGGGGGGGGGGTACTCAAGGGAACATACTATCTTTTTGTTCACCTAAAAGTAGGTATACAACAGAGTTTCTGAAAAAGTGGCCTTGTCGTCCCCCCCCCCCAGCATCCGGGGGGGGGGACGACAAGGCCACTTTTTCAGAAACTCTGTTGTATACCTACTTTTAGATGAACAAAAAGAATAGTATGTTCCCTTGAGTATGTTCCCCCAGCATCCGGGGGGGGGGGGACTTTTAATTAATACTAATCTTAATATATTAATATACTAATGACCAATAGAACAACAAAAATTTGAAATACATTGTATGATTTATTCTGATAATAATAATAATCTATTGGGGAGTTTCAAAAAATTACGTCTTCATACAAAAAAAAAAAAAAAAAAAAAAGTTTAATATCAAAACTAACAACGCTTTTCTAAAACTGAATGTTCTTCTTCAGGTTTACATCTGCCTAGGTACTTCCCAAGTCAGTCCGTAGATTAACATCTCAAGAATCAAATATAAACCTGAAGAAGGACACTAAGTGTTCGAAGCGCATTATTAGTTTTCATATTAAACTTTTTTTTTTTTGGTGTGGAGACGTAATTTTTTTCAAATTTCTTCAATAAAGAGTAAATACTACTCTATAACAGATTGGACAAGTAAAAACAATTATATTTAAGTGTAGGATATTGATATAGCTTCTCGTTTACTGGTAATTAAAATACAAGATGGGTTTCTTGAGGAATTAGTACAAAGGATTAATTACTCCTGATTATAAAGTTGACGTTTCGCTGAAAATGGTACAGCATATTCAAGGCTAAAAACAATTTATTAAAAGCATAAGTACTGTGAACAAATACATCCATATTTCATTTGCTTTTTTTGTTTCAACTCTATTATACATTTTGTTATTTATTTTATTGAGGGTGATTATAGTACTGCGTCCTAAGAACTATTGTACTTCCCCTTTTCTGTAATATAGTACCCCCGTTAGGTTCAACGCCTGAAAGAAGCTCAGCATTTTTGCTGGGTCCAACGGTAAAAAATTCTTCTATAATTTTGTTGAGCGTCCTAAAGCACATGCCTCTGTACAGCAAAGTGGCTTGGCAGTCAGCTAGCAGGTGCAAAGGTGTTTCTTCCTCTTCCTTGCAGAATCTGCACAAACCATCATTGATAATGCCCATTCTTCGCTGATAGCCATTAAGTTTCTAGTGACTTGTTAGAAATCCAGTTAAAATCTTTAGATTATTCCTTCTTCTTTCTATACAATACAAGATATGTTTATTCTTAAACTTGTCTAGAAATATCTTTGATTGTCTGTATCCTTGTAGATAATCCCAACATTTCTTCCTGTTTTCTAACGAGTTCTTATATGGTTTGTTGTCCTATATCAAGGGATGGTTCTGGACCAATATGTTGTTTTGCGAGCACCCTCCCTTGCAAGTTCCGTTTGCTCATTCAAACTGTATTATACAGTAATCACAAACAGAAAGACCGTAAAGCTCGATGTTAATTAATTCTATTACAGTAATTAATTTGAACTTGGAGGAGTGTCAATAAATTTAGATAACTGTTTTAACATGATTGTTTCAGAAATTCAGAAGTGGGAAGGTTAAATCCTTTAAATTTATATTAAGGACTAGGCTTTTTAATTCATAAAAAAAATTGTCTTTTCTCCTTTAAATATTTTGTTAAGAAGATTGTAGCACTTCTCGAAGTCTTTTGCGAATTAGATTTTGCAAAATCTTATTCTTCTAGGGGGGGGGGTTTTTTTTTTTTTTTTATAATGAAGGGATGGATGAGTGAAAATGTAGTTATGGAAAAGGCCTTTAATGATATAAGATAACAACAGCAAGAAGAAGCAAGGAGAGTCCAGAAGAAGAAGAAGGAAAGGAAACAAGAAAACTGTTTGAAAAGGTGTTTTGCCAGTTTGGGGGGGGGGGGGGGGGGGGGGCAAAAGTTAATTTAACGACTCGGAAAGTTAACGTGTTGGTCACAAGTAGAGAAAAGCAAAGGGCGTCTTTTGGTTTAAATGCTAAAATTAAAACAAGGATTAATGTGAGGAGGTGAGCATGAAGACTTGATTAACACGTGTCGAGGAGTTCGGGGAGGGGGAGGGGGAGGGGGAATAAAAGAGTGGTGGGCAAGTAACTGCTTAAGTCATGAGACTTGAGAAAGAGGGGGGGGGGGTTTAGAATCACACTTTAATTACAACAGATCTACCTAACAAATACACCATTCTCGCTCCAACCCTCCCTCCCTCCCTCCCCCTCCAAGCGAATTAACAAGTTAGTTTTCTTACCCCCCCCCCCTACCCCTCTAAAATAACACCCTTCCTAAGTTTCTTCTAACGCTGCCAAAGTTGTTGATTACCCCCCCCCCCCCCCACCTTCACACAAAACCGTTTTACTAAAATCCAGGACTTCTTCCAAAAAACGCCCCCCTCCCTACTCCCGATTGCAAACAACTACTACAACCCTTCCAAATACTTGTTGGGGGGGTTGACTTCTGCAAGAGTGGAGAGTCGAAACTTGGAGACGCCATTGGAATTCTGGCTGACCGCCATCTTATGTAGACTATGTAGAGGCAAAGACTATCAAGGAGAGTTGGGCGTATCGGATACACGGTTCTGATACCAACACGAAAACTGTCCAATACTTAGAGATGTATTCCTGTCGGCCTTTTATGATACAAATACAAAGTAGTCGTATCAGATGCGTTCTTATCAAGTACCCCGTATTCCCTTTCCACCGCCCAACAACTCCCATTCATTCCTCTCTTCCCGCCAATTATAGCAAACGATTTGCTTAGCACTTGCACCATTGCCTCAAACGACCAGCAACGCTGACTGGTAATACCTCTTCACTCCGCCCTCACGCTTGAGACTGCTAGTCACCTGCATCTAGTGTCTAACCATCTCTGCTACTTCGTTTTTCTCTGTTGGTAATTGGTAAATTGTGTGATATCTGTCATAGTTGCTTTTACGGTTTGTCGGTTTTAAAAAAAACCGGTTTTTTAGTAGAAAATATCGGTTTTCAATGTATGAATAACACTTAAAAGAAAAAATTGAAAATGACAAATGTAGCCAAATGTACCAGATTGATGAAAACACTGTTGCAAGTGGTTTGGTTCTTGGAATCATATCGGTCCGATTTAATAATATGGTTATAAAATAATATGGTTATTATAAAAATATTAAAATATATTATTTTTATTTATTCGAACCCTTTGCTGAATAACTCGTTTCACTATTATAAAAATATTTACATCCTTTTATGTGAAAATTATGCATAAACAAGGAATAATTGGTATTTTTGGGTGTGGCTAAAGGGCGGCATCACCATGTTAAAAAAAAAAACATGGATCTGCTAAAGCTTATAGCCGAGAGGCTTAGATGCATGGTATTTAATCAAAACAATGTGGGTATTTTGAATAAGGTGCAGTGTGAAGTGTTGCGAGGCTGTGTAACCCTTGTGGGCTCACACTTGATATTCTGAAGGTGGTCTTCCCTTTTTAATATCTTCCTCCGTCCAATTCATTTCTGACCCCTGCTCAGAAGGGTAGACTTTGGTTTTTCCCCCCTTCATTTCCCTAAGGTATCTTAAGACTCGTTCATCACTTGACTGTTTACCCATTCATTCCATGAAAGAGCTGACAGGGATGAGTAATAATAGTGGATAGCGGGATTGGTCAGAGGTCAGAATGAACCCCTTCGGGAATCCAAGAGGTCATTTGTTAAGATGATCAAGCCTTAAAAACGGATTCATCTATAGGTGAACTTTGAACTTGACAATCTGATTCAAGTTTTATTCACTACTAGACGACCCTTGACCCTTTGTATCATTCAGAAACTATAGCAACAGTTAATAACATACATTCAAAGAATGTGATTAACAGAAATAACTGTTATTGCTATTTCTTGTTATTAAGCCAAGAAAACAGAGATTCTAATGTGGCCCAAGCTTTTGATATAGTATTATTAACATGATTTAAGATATATATATATATATTATTATATAATGATTTGTTTTCTTGACCCAATATTTATATGATGTAATTTTTTTGAGGGTTAAGGTCCAATGATTTTAAACTAGTCCTTTTGCCGACGTTTCAACACATATTTATGTCATCTTCAGGGCTTGGAAATCTGTTTATGTTGCAGCATACCTATTTACTACTGTTTCAGTAGCCATCATGAAACAGTAGTAAATAAGTATGCTACAACATAAACAGATTTCCAAGCCCTGAAGATGACATAAATATATGTCGAAACGTCGGCAAAAGGACTAGTTTAAAATCATTGGACCTCAACCCTCAAAAAAATTACATAATTATATATATATATATATATATATATATGTGAGATTAAATTTTCTGCCCACTTTTGTCTTAATTAGTTTTCTTGATTTCTTTTCCAAATCTCGAAGTCTTACTTTCATTTCTTTGGGAACTAGGTGTAATAACTCACCATATGCATATATAACTCACATATGGTGAGTTATTACACCTAGTTCCCAAAGAAATGAAAGTAAGACTTCGAGATTTGGAAAAGAAATCAAGAAAACTAATTACGACAAAAGTGGGAAGAAAATTTAATGTCACATGTATAAATGAAGGACTGTTCCCCAAATATACGAATATATATATATATATATATGAATTTTTTCATTCGCGCTCCGTTCTTCGACGTGGGGAGATCTCTCTCACTTCGTCCTCTCTTCTAGTCTACTCCTAATGACGAACAACAGTTCGAAATATTGAACTCTGTAAAGAGAACTTGTTGTTCTCTTTATTCTTTTTTCTGTGTCGTGCTTTGTGTAATTTAAAGTTATATATGTATATATATATATATATATATATATATATATATATATATACAAGAAGTAGATTTAATAAAACAAAAAAATATATAAAGTGAAAAATTCGTTTATTGAATGACATAAATAAATTAAACATCAATTCAAGTCAAGGAAACTAGTCAACCGTAAATATGGCGTATTATTTAATCAAACCTGTATATATATCAAGCGGTCTTCGTCAGAGTCAAAAACCCAACTTCAGTTGGGTTTTTGACTCTGACGAAGACCGCTTGTTACGGTTGAAAGATCTTAGTCTTGTTTTCCCATTCTTATTGTGGTTTAATCATTGATTGTTGTTTCACGTGTTTATGTGAAATCTTTATATATATATATATATAAATATTGATAAAAGTATCGACCGTGGAATAGAAACAAAACTATAGTTTATCGGGACTCGGTCAGTTCTTCAGGTTCAAATTAAACTCTCATTGCCAACGTTTCGGTTTTTATTTAAAACCTTTTTCAAAGGCAGAAGTATAAATTTTGAAACAGAAAAACTAAGTATTACATTAAAAATTATTTTACAAAGAAAAATAGTATGTGGATTTTCCTCAGGAGAAGAAGTTAATTGATGGAGGGACGACAGTGAACTACTGCCTTGACTGTCGTCCCTCCGTCAATTCACTTCTTCTCCTGAGGACAACCGCCATTACGGTCGAAATATTGAAAAGTGAGTCTTTGTTGTGTTTCAGTCTATGTGTCACTGCTTATTTTAATTGTTATCTGTCCTGCCGGACCGTTTTTCGTTTATCATGGTATATATATATATACAGTAGTAGTTTGCTTCTCAACGCGAGTACTTCGCACTTCTTCCCGATGACGACGGATGTCGAAATATCGAAGTGAGTTCTGTAGTGTCTTTCTGTGTTCTTTTCTATGTGTTAAAGTATATTATATATTATATATATATATATATATATATATATATATATATATATATAAATGATCAAACCACAATAAGAAATGGGAAAACAAGACTAAGATCTTTCAACCGTAACAAGCGGTCTTCGTCAGAGTCAAAAACCCAACTGTTTGGGTTTTCAGTTGGGTTTTTGACTCTGACGAAGACCGCTTGTTACGGTTGAAAGCTCTTAGTCTTGTTTTCCCATTTCTTATTGTGGTTTGATCATTGATTGTTGTTTCACGTGTTTATGTGAAATCTTTTTATATATATATATATATGTATGCACAGGGCTGAGGATATGCTAATAAGTATGATGCAAGGGAGTAATTGGGCGAGCCGTTGTGTAGGGAGGGCTAACAGTCAAGTTGTTCCCCAGGCCGATCAGAGGGGTGCGATGTGCTCCGATAGCTGGTCTCTCTTTTCACAACCCTCCTCTGGACATCCCACCCCCTTCATCTCTATTACTTATTCATCCCTTCCTCTCCCCACTATGTTATTCAGCTTGTGACACTAGAGCCACCCTATCTCTCTTTCACCCTCTCAATTTTAATGTTATATTCTAAGTAAACATCTTCTAAGCCACTGCTTCAAAAAAAAAAAAAAAAAAAAAATCTTTCAGTTTTTACTTTTTAAAAACAAAAACTAAAAAAAGTTGGTAGCAATACACCACTCTGTCCCTTTACTCTCAAGTGTGTTATCCCTGTTTTCAACTTGAGGGTAATTACTGTAAAACTCCAGGAATCGCTTTAAAAAAAAAAAATATAAAACAAAATATTCCTGTTTTAAACACTTTTCTTGAAATCCAGACCTAAATATTCAAAAAAAAAAATTGTTTTTTCCCAACACAATAATCCAGCATCGGGACCGTATATTTACAATATGTTCCCTTATTGATTACACATTTATCACTATTCTAAACTGATATAGTATACTTTGTGATGTAATTGAGTATATATCTTAGTAGCTAAAGTTGGCAACACTGTAGGTTGCAGTGGTAGTCCCACAAAGGGAACACACATAGTCCAAATATTGGCCCTTTGTGATAACACACAATAAAGATTGATTCTACGCTGGGAGTCCTAAATTTTGTATAGGGAATTTTTAATGAGTACACCAGTACATCACTTTGCGGGATTACGTTCCAAAAAAACACGACGCAAATTGAATTAAGATTTTCTATAGCAAACCATGCAAAGATCGAAGATAGGTCCAGGGTTAAGAAAATACTAATTTTTAAAAATAAAGTTGAACAAAGAAAACATGTAAAAATAAAAATTATATACAATTTTATTACATATATATAAAAAAACAAAAAAAGGTGTTCAATTAAAACAAAATAAACTATTGAATTAATTTATGAAAAACAATATTAAAATTAATCACTGTCTGATGAGTCCATTGTGGTTGTCGTAAGTAGGCTTTCTTTCACAAAAAACTGGACCAGTGTTTGCTGAGCAGCTTTTCGAATTCGAGGCTACCGCATGGGACACTTTAAAACTCCTTCCTCTGTCAGGATACTTTTTTAAAAAAAATCTTATATAAAAAAATGTAATTTACAAAAATTTATTATTCTATTTTAAAAAAAGCACAACACACACTAATTGAAACGTTACAAAAAGCACAACACACTATATAATTGAAACTGAATTCTAAAATTAGCAAAATACTCAGATCTTCTGGAACATCGTCATAAATTATCAAAATTTTGAATTCCGTTCTGATTTTCCTACAAATCTATTTCCTCTAGAATCATTGGTCTGAATCTCTCATGTCTTGCAATATAGCTGTGGTTAAATTAATACTTCTTGTCTAAGTAGCCTCCTTGCAACGAACTTTAGAGGTAAATAAGGAATTTCTTGGAATATTTTTTTTCAAAGAATTCTCTGAAATATTTCGACAGCTAGAGATGCCTACTACATTCAACAGTAATTTTTTTTCGAATTATATTTTTCACATTATCTTAACTAGGGCCTATTTTCAGGGGAGGGTTTATAGTCTAAAACGTCCCGAAAATCACGCTAGGACTTATTTTCGGGGGATGTCTTATTTTTGGAAAAAGATGGTAGAATTTAATGATATAAAAAACGCTTTTCGAACACTTAATGTTCTTCCTCAGGCATTAGCTAAATGCTGTCTGCCTAACCTTGAGAAAAAAAATAACAAACAAATATACCTGCTTTCCAATATAAAAGAAATGTACATTCCATACAACCACCCAATTTCGTCCTATTTCTAGTTCCACAGATACTCATCCTCATACTCATTTTTTTAAAGTTAATTCCTGAAGAAGAAAACTAAGTGTTCGAAACGCGTTTTTATTTTATTAAACTTCTATATGTATTAACCATTTCATTAACTTTTTACTCTACTTTGAGTAAATACCATATAAGGTGCCAAGTTAACCCAGTCGTTAATAACGTATTAATCGAACTCAGTTGAGTTTTTGACTCTGACGAGGACCGCTTGTTACGGTTGAAAGATCTTAGTCTTGTTTTCCCATTTCTTATTGTGGTTTGATCATTGATTGTTATTTCACGTGTTTGTGTGAATTCTTTATATATTTATATATATATACTCTTCACTATGTAATTGGCTTTCTGTTTGCAGGAGATTGCAGCAATTCTCATTACTTTCGAGAGGCACATGGACTGGCAGTCGAAAGAAGTTAAAATAAGGTAATTTCTATTATAGTTTATTTTTTATTTTGTTGAAAACAAATTTAGCAATTTTGGTGTTTAAAAGTTGTTCATTGTTATTAACTTAAACAATAATATAAGATAGGGAAATGAAAACGGAGTTCTTTTGAAATCGTTTTTAAAAACTGTTTTACCTCTACATTAAATTATATAAAATTTAAAATGGGTTTCTTGAGGATTTAATCCAAATAATTAACTAATCTCCTGATTATAAGCTGACGTTTCGTTAAAAAAATTGTTCGGCATTTTCAAGGTTTTTTTGTTCTTTTTTTTTTAAACTGTTTAAGTTAGTTAATCAAACTTCCTTCCATTTAGTTTTCTTTCAAAAAAAAAAGCCTTGAAAATTTTTGAAAAAAATGCCGAACAATTTTTTTTAGCGAAATGTCGGCTTATAATCAGGAGATTAGTTAATTCTTTGGACCAAATCCTCAAGAAATCCATTCTGAATTTTATGAATCAGTGGTCGAGAAGCTATATCAATAATAAATTATATACTAATAAACAGATAGTTCTCTTTAATAGCATTCAACCCCTGAGGCCTCTCAGTGATTTTCATGTTGAAAAAGTTTGTTATTTTTTCTCTTCAGTGTAGTTTGTCCACAGTGATTTTTCTACCCTGAGAGAGTTTATTGTACTGCGTTCTCATGAAAAAAATTACTTGCATTTCAATTTTATGGTTTACCATTTTACCACTTATTATTAATTATATTTACCTATTCCTTTTACAGTTTAACAGTAAAAAAAAATGATTGACTGATGACAGCAGTTAGTCAAACTATAATTATTATAATAAATTAATAATCATGGCTAATAATAGCTATAATTATATATCGGAACGTTTTCCTTATTTCGACCACATATACGAGTATTTCGAACACTGTTATTTCTTTTTTATCGAGGTTTGGTCTACCTTCAATAATGCTACACCTTTAAGCCGACGTTCCCCCAAGGTAATTATGTATATTAATTAAATAATGTAATATAATTACTTTACATGTTATGATGTAGCCCTGAAGATGTCTACAAATATAGACGAAACGTCGGCTTAAAGGTGTTGTATTATTGAAGCTAGACTTAACCTCGATAAAAAAGAAAAATAGTGTATTAATTATATAACTATTAAATAATAATTATAACTTGGGTTACAATAATTATTGTTTATTAATTAAGTCACAATTAGCACTAAATAAGAAAATAGAAGAAGAAATTAAATTATTGTGTTTTACCGATTCCGACAGAACCTGTCCTGCCTTACCTATAATATATTCAATTCTAACAGGAAAAAACTCAAAAAAAAATTTGGGGTGGCCTACACTCAACTTTATTATAAGTAAACACAATATCAAACTCGTTATGAACTAATTTTTGTTTTGATTAGTCAAAATATAATGTTCCATAACCATCCATCACTCTATAGAATGCACTAGAAAATATATGTTTGATTGGGGTTACATTTTTAGATTTAATAAATTTATTGTTCTAAGATTATATAGGTATGTAATATATACGTATAAAAGAATATATTATAGGTAAGGCGGTACAGAGTCTGTCGGGATAGGTAAAACACAATAATTTTATTTTTTTTTATTTTTTCTTACTTAGTACTGATTTTGAATTAATTAATGAACAATAATTATTGTAACCTAAGTTATAATTAACATATTAACTCATTAGAATAATTCAATTTTTTTTTAATAAATTTCTCAATGAGTTTTTTTTTTCGCTATTCGTAATTGATTGGTACTTCGGCCTCATTTCATTAAATTTCGGCGGCTTACATGTTACGACGTATTTGATAGTTACAGTGTTTGACGTATCGCTAAAAACTGTTTGGTATTTTCAAGGTTTTTTTTTTAAGGAAAACTATTTAACTTAGATACTGTTTTATAAAAAGATTTGACATAAACACGTGAAATAACAAACAAATGGGAAACAAGACTAAGATCTTTCAACCGTAACAAGCGGTCTTCGTCAGAGTCAAAAACCCTCTGTTGTGTTTTTAACTCTGAGGAAGACCGCTTGTTACCGTTGAAAGATATTTAGTCTTGTTTTCCCATTTCTTATTGTGGTTTGATCATTAATTGTTATATAAATGCATCTATTTTTTTTATTGTTTAAACCGACCCTCTAGCGTGTGATAATGTCAGCCGTTTACGGGGTTTTTTTTTTTTGATCAGTGGTTCTAAATTGGGAGTCCTAACTTGTCCCTAACTCAAGTGTGCATGTCGAGGAGGGATCTTTAACGAGAACATGACTTCGTACAGGCTCAGGACCGACAGCTGAACGGCCTCTCCAAGGCACGACGTACTTAGATTTATTCACCGCGTGAATAAATCTGAGGGCCAGGTGGGGATCGAACCCCGGACTACCAATCCAGAGGCGAGTACGTTAAGCACTGAGCTAACCTGGCCCTAAATACTTAAATTTAGTATTTAAGTATTAAATACTAAATTAATACTTAATTTAGTATTAATTTAAGGGGACCTCTCAACTTAAATAGTTTTCCTTTAAAAACAAAAAACTCGTGGAAATGCCATTAATTTTTGGCGAAACATCTTCTTATAATTAGTCGTTAATTCTTTAGACCAAATCCTCAAGAACCCAGTTTAAACTGAACTTTCATTAGTAATACATGTATTTTGCTTGAATTTAATTTACTTATTTGAAATTATATTTATGTTATTATTTTTAATGTGTTTGTAATACACTAGTAAACGTGCCCGCCTTTGAAACCCATTTTGAATATTAACAATAAAAGTTTTCACTGATTTGTTTATAATAATTTTAAACATATTTTTTTTCAATAAATGTTTTTAGCCTTGAGAATACCGTTCAATCTTCGGTGAAACATCGACTTACAATTAGAAGTAGTTAATCTTTGGACCTAATCCACAAGAACCTAATTTTGAATTTTAAGAATCAATGGTGTAGAAGTTTTATCAATGTTAACAATATAGATGTATTATTAATTCTTTGCTCTGATTTGATTATCTTGATATACCTTAGGATGTGACTGTTTGTCAATCACAGTTGACTCGAGATAATATTTGTATTCTTACCTTGTTGTAGTAATTGCCAGAGAAGTAGATTTTTCTTCTATTTTTTTTTTCCTTTTGTTACGAGATTTCAAAGTGTCCTGCTTGTCGTGGTGGTCGGTGACGCCTGCCAGTCCTCATTCTGTTCCTTTACCACCCTCCACCCACCCACCCCCTTTCTCGACCCACATCCGCCAGTCGGCTTTAATTAGTCTCACGTCTCCACCCCCTATGAGTCCTCTGCAACAACAACAACACCCCCCCCCCCCCCCACATGCTTCATCAACATGTCTTAGTCTTTCTTATATCCACAACCTCAACTATCATCATTCCTCCCTTTTATATATATATATATATATAACAAGATTTCACATAATTGCGTGAAATAACAATTAATGATTAAAACATAATATGAAATGAAAAAAAAAAGACTAAGATCTTTCAACCGTAACAAGCTGTCTTCGTCAGAGTCAAAACCCAACTTAAGTTGTTTTTGAACTGATAAACCGTCATGACGTGATGATGGAGACCTCTTGTAACGGTTGAAAGATCATAGTTTTTTTTTCCCCCATTTCATATTGTGGTTTGATCTATATATATATATATATATATATATATATATATATAATCAAAATATTAAAACGGTCTAAACCGGATAGATGAAAAAAGACAACATATAGAAGAAGTGAGAAAACTTACTGGATCGATATTTCGAACTAAAGTTCGCCGTCAGGGAGAGAGTAGAAGGGAAGAAGAAGAGGTACGTGCGTTCACTTGTACCGACAGAGAGAGACATGCCGGTACAAGTGAACGCACGTACCTCTTCTTCTTCCCTTCTACTCTCTCCCTGACGACGAACTTTAGTTCGAAATATCGATCCAGTAAGTTTTCTCACTTCTTCTATATGTTGTCTTTTTTCATATATATATATATATATATATATATATATATATAGAAAAACGTAAAACATAACAAACAGAACAGGAAACATAACGAAACCAATAACTCGAAGTTATTGGACTGTGCAGCCTTTATATCCATTGGCGGAATAATAACGGAGGCTTTGCTAGGCAGCGGGTAACTTGGACCGCACGTATAAACCTAAAAACTCTACTCTCTATTGGTCACCATTTTAATGAATCATATATATATATATATATATATATATCATGATTTGCTTTCTTGACCCAATATTTATATGGTGTAATTTTTTTGAGGGTTGAGGTCCAATGATTTTAAACTAGTCCTTTTGCGCAGTCCCCTGTATTACAAGTATATTGATATTGAAATCTGAGTGGCTCGTAATTTTAAATTGCACATTCTGATTGGATAGAGTTTTTCTCCATTTTTGTTTTATATATGTGTTCTTTTCCATATCACTAACCCGATGATGACTTATGTAAAAGTCGAAAGCTTGTTCGTGGGCTTTTTAACTTTTGTAAATACTTGTTTTTTGTCACTGTAATTGTTTTTATTTCCGTATTTGTTTTTAATTCATTGTAATTGTTGTTGTTTCTTATTTGAATTTAGTGTCGTATTAAAAAGTTTTGCCTTTCGTCTGGAAGTTGTGATTTTCTTTTTACATCTGCTCATGCCAAATTAAGATGTCTTTTGGGCAACAAATGTGGCTTTTACCACCAGCCCATCGCAAGGTTGTTCGTAAATTGGAGCAGACCAACTTAAAAGTCGTTAACGCAGAGGCTGCTGTGTACTTTAATGGAACATGTTTTCGTGAAGATTTGCTGCCATCATACACAAATATATATATATATATATATATATATATATATATATATATTGAAAAAATTTCGACCGTGGAATAGAAACAAAACTATAGTTTATCGGGACTCGGTCAGTTCTTCAGGTTCAAATTAAACTCTCATTGCCAACGTTTCGGTCTTTATTTAAAAACTTTTTCATAGGCTTACAAAAACAGAGGAAATATAAAAAATAATACAATCATTCAAAAATCAAACATACATAAAAGTGCAATTAGTTACAATTAAGGAATTACAATGGAAATTTTGACTATAAGTTAGTGAGAAAACTTACAGAAGTATAAATTTTGAAATAGAAAAACTTAAGTATTACATTACAAATTATTTTACAAAGAAAAATAGTATTTTAATAACTACTGTAGTCCTTGTAAAATAATTTTTAATGTAATACTTAGTTTTTCTATTTCAAAACGTATACTTCTGTATGTTTTCTCACTAACTTATAGTCAAAATTTCCATTGTAATTTCTTAATTGTAACTAATTGCACTTTTATGTATGTTTGATTTTTGAATAATTGTATTATTTTTTATATTTCTTCTGTTTTTGTAAGCCTATGAAAAAGGTTTTAAATAAAGACCGAAACGTTGGCAATGAGAGTTTAATTTGAACCTGGAGAACTGACTGAGTCCTCATAAACTATAGTTTTATATATATGTTTTATTAAAACTTATGCCTATTTCTAATTTCACACTTTTTCGAGTTAATTCTTCCCATCTTCTGACCTCTGGCTTCCAAGAGTTCGGGACTAGATATATTAATTCTCCAAAATTTTTATTTCTATAAACCAACATATTTCGGTCCACATCGACCATTTTCAAGGTTATTTTTATATACAGCTACTTTCGCAAAATTATTCACATTACGTAACAATAACAACATAACAATGATACTAATATACCAGAATACATTACTAAATAATTGTAATAAATTACTAAACTAAACAATGTTAACAAAATAGACGCACAAGGCTAACAGTCATTATAAGTGGAAGGTTGTAGAAAGGTATCAGCAAGGTGAGGTTTCCCCAGGGTTCTGGTTACCTTCCTACAGCCGTTTCTGTCTGGGAAGGTATTAGATTATCTTCATTCACTCTCAGTAACTGGTTTTTCTTCTGATTGCCGTCAAACACCTTCAAAATTCTAGCAAATCAAAATTATATATATATATATATATATATTTGGGGAGCAGGCCTTCATTTATACACGTTTTATTAAAAGTAATGCCCAATTTAACTTTTACACTTTTTCTTATCCGTTTTTCAAGTGTTCTCATACTTGACTTCCATGGTTCTGGAACTAAAAACATAAGTTCACCAAAATTTTTATTACTATACACCGACATGTTTCGGTCATCGTTGACCATTTTCAAGGTTAAAGAATATATAAAATTATTAATGATCGAAAAGTGAATAACAATTAAAATAAACTAAAATAAACATAACGAGTCCATAACACATATTCACAACTAGGGAGGTTATCAAAGGTAAAGGTATGTTGAGGTTTCACCAGGCTCTTGGTTACCTTCCATCCGTCATTTGTATCTGGGAAGGTAATCGATTAACTTCTATACCTCTCCCAGACTGGTTCGCCTTCTGACTGCCTTCATATAATTTTAGAATTCTTGAAAATCCTCCTCCTTGGCTGTTAATACTAGGTTGCTTTTCGAGGATCAAGATAGCTTCCAAAATTTGCAATCTGGTGTGGTCATGTTCTTGTTGTAATATTACAGTATTGTCTGTTAACAATTCCCTGGTTAATTGCACTCCATGTGTTAACCTAACGTGCTCTTTGGGTCCTCCGGATGCCAGATGCATGGTGAGCCTTCGTGAAAGCGTGGTTGTGGTGGAACCAACGTATTTCGAGCGTAGGGACTCGCAGTTCCCTAATTTGCAGTTAAACTCATATACAACATTAGTTCTCTGAAGGGTTGCTTTCTTTTGTGGGTTGTTCGTAATTACCATTCTTGAAGTGGCAGAGTTGGCATAGTAAATTCGTATGACAGATGACAGATTAGGATTACGAATTTACTATGCCAACTCTGCCACTTCAAGAATGGTAATTACGAACAACCCACAAAAGAAAGCAACCCTTCAGAGAACTAATGTTGTATATGAGTTTAACTGCAAATTAGGGAACTGCGAGTCCCTACGCTCGAAATACGTTGGTTCCACCACAACCACGCTTTCACGAAGGCTCACCATGCATCTGGCATCCGGAGGACCAAAGAGCACGTTAGGTTAACACATGGAGTGCAATTAACCAGGGAATTGTTAACAGACAATACTGTAATATTACAACAAGAACATGACCACACCAGATTGCAAATTTTGGAAG
>JAPFBL010001410.1:0-14209 GCA_026182355.1 Hermatobates lingyangjiaoensis | reverse complement strand
AAAAAACCTCAGCACAACACTCCAGAATAAATATTACTTAAATTAGTAATATCACTTCTATGATTAATCGAACTTAGATCCTTTTTAATATATAACATCTCAAGTGTCTTCCTTCTTTGCTCATCTTTTTCTTTTTCTATTATAGTTGTATCTTCAAAATCGAACGTGTGACCTTCGTTTTTGCATGCCCAGCTAAGGCTGTTGCGTTACTTTTATTTGTTCTTATGGAATAATTATGTTGGTACAACCTTTCTTTGAGAAAACGACTAGTTTCACCATAGTAACACTTGTCACAGTCTTTACATTTGATAGCATAAATGAGGTTACTTTGTAACTCCTTCGGTATTTTTTCTTTCAAATTTGAAAATAAAGATTTATTTTTTCTTTTATTATAAAATGCCAGTGTAACTTCAGCAATGGGATCACCAATTTCACCAGTTCTCGCAAATATAGTTATGATTGAACTATTGGAAAACAGTATCAATAAATTAGGTACGAAGGTGAAATTTATTAAATTATATGTGGACGATTTGTTTTTAATTATTGAAAAGGGAGAAGAAGAGAATGTATTAAATATATTTAATTCTTTTCATAATCGTCTACAATTCACTTGTGAAGTAGAGAAAGATGGAAATCTGCCATTCTTAGATGTGAAAGTTATAAGAGGTGAAATGGCAATATATTAACGGATTGGTTTAAAAAACCTACCAGTGCTGCAAGAATCCTGAACTAACCATTCTTCTCATGCTATAAACCAAAAATTAAATTGCGTCCAAAATTTGGTTAAAAAAGTTATTGAAATAAGTAGTCCATGTTTTCTAAATGAAAATAAGAAAAGGGTGAAATTATTGTTACAGAAAAATTGTTATCCGAAGAACTTAGTTGAACGATATTGGTTAAGATATTTAAGACAGCAACCAGCACATTCAAATGAAGATCATGCTGAACTGGAAGTTATAAATAGGAAGTATTTCAAATTTCCTTATGTTGAGGGCTTATCACAATCAATTAGAAAAGTGTTCAAACGAAACGTACCTGAAGTTACACTGGCATTTTATAATAAAAGAAAAAATAAATCTTTATTTTCAAATTTGAAAGAAAAAATACCGAAGGAGTTACAAAGTAACCTCATTTATGCCATCAAATGTAAAGACTGTGACAAGTGTTACTATGGTGAAACTAGTCGTTTTTCTCAAAGAAAGGTTGTACCAACATAATTATTCCATAAGAACAAATAAAAGTAACGCAACAGCCTTAGCTGGGCATGCAATAAAACGAAGGTCACACGTTCGATTTTGAAGATACAACTATAATAGAAAAAGAAAAAGATGAGCAAAGAAGGAAGACACTTGAGATGTTATATATTAAAAAGGATCTAAGTTCGATTAATCATAGAAGTGATATTACTAATTTAAGTAATATTTATTCTGGAGTGTTGTGCTGAGGTTTAGTGAAATTTGATTTATTTAGTTCCCTTGAGTGAACAGTGTTATTTGTAATGTTATCTTATTAGTCTAGTCGAAGGTTTTGTCCGGCTAACATTGTTGTTCCTTTAAATAATGTAAATTTCATTTTCTTAGTTAAAAATTCTTACTTCTGTAAGTAATATTGTTTTATGTATCTCTGAAATATTTCTGCTTGTAATATTCATGAGTTGTAACAATCCATTTTCATATTGTGTATATGTTTGATGTTGATATGTGATTTCTTATTATCCTTTGTTTGTAGGCCTATGAAAAAGGTTTTAAATAAAACCGAAACGTTGGCAACGAGAGTTTGATTTTTTATCCTGGAAAATTGACCGAACCCCGATTAGAGAACACACCTATTCTATCAAACGGTCGATATATTATTGAATCTGTTATATATATATATATATATATATATATATATATTAAGTTAGTTATTATAAGAGTTATATATAGATAATTAAAAGAAACGGTCCAGCAGACTTTTTTAAATAAAATAAATTCAAAACGAAGGAAACACACAGAAAGACACAGACATAACTCACATCGATATTTCGACCATCGTCGTCATCAGGAGGTGTGAAGAGCGAAGAGTCTCGCAGGAAAGCAGGGCGGTTACTCACAACTGCCTTCCTGCGGGACTCTTCGCTCTTCACACCTCCTGATGACGACGATGGTTGAAATATCGATGTGAGTTATGTCTGTGTCTTTCTGTGTGTTTCCTTCGTTTTGAATTTATTTTATATATATATATATATACAAAGCTATAGTTTATCGGGACTCGGTCAGTTCTTCATTTTCAAATTAAACTCTCATTGCCAACGTTTCGGTCTTTATTTAAAACCTTTTTCATAGGCAGAAGTATAAATTTAGAAACAGAAAAACTAAGTATTACATTACAAATTATTTTACAAACAAAAAAAGTATGTTGATTTTTCTTTGTAAAATAATTTGTAATGTAATACTTAGTTTTTCTGTTTCAATATTTATACTTCTGCCTATGAAAAAGGTTTTAAATAAAGACGGAAACGTTGGCAATGAGAGTTTAATTTCAACCTGAAGAACTGGCCGAGTCCCGATAAACGATAGTTTTGTTTCTATTCTACGGTCAATACTTTTATCAATATATATATATTGGATGATACTCTGAAAAAAAAGAATGTGATTAGCAATTAACAGCGAGAGGATATTAAGTAAGAGAACTTCAGAAACTCTTGAAACTAGGTCGCTCTGACTGAAAGATTAGAACAACGGAGCAACTACTAACTATCACACTTCAATTAAGAATGTTATCAATGAAATCAATGCTTATTACGTTGATTCGCATTATCGAAGCATTAATTGTTTAAGGTGTTATTGATTTAGCATTGTGATTTTTATAAAACTTATCTTATTTATGCCTTTGCCGGATTCAAAGCACACTACTTTTATAATATTCCAATAATAGTTAGTGTTTCTAAACATTAAGATTATTATAAACTTTGGATATATTTTGTTACTTGTTGGTGGAGTCGTCTGATCGGTTTTGCATACGCTTCATCATCAAATGGGACTAATTCACGGATATAAGTGCCTACAAAAACCAGTAATGTAGGTATTTTGAGTTTTAGTACTAACAGCGGTTGTGGTATTCTTTATAGTCGTAAAGAGCTTTATTTTATTGGCAGTATATTATTTTCTTTGTGTTTTTTCTAGTTTTGGCAAAGTCTTGGTCTGTTTGTTTTTGTGTTAGATATAAGTATTTGTTTGTGATGTAGGGTCGTGGAAGCTCGCCTCCGCGTGGTCCACCTCGGGTGTATCTCGAAGGCTGAATTTGCCTCTATCTTTGGCTAGGGCTGTTGCCCCCGAGATGCGGCGAAAGTGTGTTATTCAGTGTGTTACTCTTCTTGAATTTTGAACTGGTATTGTGTCCAGTTTGGAACATATTTACGTTTTTCAAGTGATATATACATATATTGAATTTGATAGCAGATTCTGCATTCGACAGAATAGCAGTGTTCAGTTGGCATTTAAACGTCAAAGTAGTTAGTAATATGTATATTTAGTTAATATAAGTAGTTTAAGAACCTGACGATGACCCATGGGGCCGAAATCTTGTTATGTTAGTTTAATCTAGTGTAGTGATTAATTATATATAGTTATCCCCAGTGAAGTGTTTATTATTTAGTGTTTCAACCTTCTGAATGTCTTATGCTAGTTTGCTTTGGCAATTATCACCTGCTCAAAAGAAAATTGTAAGAAAAATAGAAGCTATAAGTAGGAAAATCGTGAATGCAGAATCTGCTACCAAATTCAATAATACATGCTTGAAAAAGGACTTGCTGCCGAAATACACTAATATATATATATATATTTGTAAAAGTTGGGAGCAGTCCTTCTTCAATACATGCTTTTAAAAAAATCTAACTATTAGATTCATTTGTTAAGTGTAATTGTAATTTAATTGTGTGTTTTGCTGAAGATGGTGAACGTACACCGAAACATGTTCAATAATAAAATAAGAAATTATGGTGAATTAATTTTTAAGTTGAGTTCTGAGTTGAAGAAAAAATTTCGTAATTTGGAAAAATATAAGACAAAATTAAATCAAGTGGAAACAGACATCCAGTTTTTAAAAGCAAATATATATATAAATATATATATATATATATATATATATATAATTATATTAATATGCATGTACAAGTATTGTATAACAAAATTTTACAATAAACACGAAAAACAATAACTGTTCAAACCACAATAAGAAATGAGAAAAATAAATAATAAGATCTTTCAACTGAAACAAGTTGTCTTCGTCAGAGTCAAATCTCAACTGAGATTTGACTCTGACGAAGACCGCTTGTTACGGTTGTAAGATCCTAATTTTTTTTTCTCATTTCTTATCATATATATGAGTCCTCATCTATCTTCAGAGCAAGTCATATCTATCTTCCTCATGACGATGCAATCGAAATACTCGTATAGTAGTAGTAGTGAAGTTTCTGTGATTTGTTTATGTGTTCTTTTTGTGAATTTTTGTTATAAATAAATAGAACTATGGTGTATATAAGAAAATTACACAATGAACACGTGAAATAAAAATCTACGTTCTTTTTTCCTGCAATGTTTTAGATGTTTATATATATATATATATATATATATATATATAATATATATTATATATATTTTTTTAAAAAAATCAAACCACAATAAAAATGGGAAAACAAGACTAAGATCTTTCAACCGTAACAAGCGGTCTTCGTCAGAGTCAAAAACCCAACTGACAAGACCGCTTGTTACGGTTGAAAGATCTTAGTCTTGTTTTCCCATTTCTTATTGTGGTTTGATCATTGATTGTTGTTTCACGTGTTTATGTGAAATCTTTATATTATATTATATATTATATATAATCAAAGCACAATATGAAATGGGAAAACAAGACTATGACCTTTGAACCGTAACAAGCGGTCTTCGTCAGAAAAACCCAACTGATTTTTTGTCAGTTGGGTTTTTGACTCTGACGAAGACCGCTTGTTACGGTTGAAAGATTTTAGTCTTGTTTTCCCATTTCTTATTGTGGTTTGATCATTGATTGTTATTTCACGTGTTTATGTGAAATCTTTTTATATATATATATATTGTTAAATAACGCCCCATATTTGGCTTGCATCAGTTTCTTACATAATTTCTCCAGTTTCCGGAATTCCTTCCTCGTCTCTTCATTAAAACTATAAAGCTAATCACTAATATTGCTATTCGACATGTTTCGAATATATCACAATCATCATCAACACAATAATGAGAAATATATATTGCTATTTAACAATGTATGTTATATGAAGGACTGCTTCCAACTTTTACAAATATATATATATATAACAAAGTCTATAAAATATCAACCGTTTGATGGATTCGGTGTATGGCGTAGTGAGGATTCAGTCAATTTGACCGAATTCTGATTACACAATACACCTCATCTATATATATATATATATATCAGTATTAATTAGTTAATGTTGTTGGTTCAAGAACTATTTTATGCAGTAAGGTATATATATACATATACATCACTCATATTTTTCAGTTTTTTGTTAAGAAGAAAAAAAAATTCAATGAAAATTATTCTAATCTTTCGACATGCCTATATGTATAGATAAATCATTTGATGATTCATCTAAACAAACTTACTATAATGCTCAAAATACAATGAACATATATTTGCATCAAATATATTTGCGTCTGGAGATGTTTCTTGTGATCGTGATTTATCAAGATGTTTTACAGATCATCTTTTTTTAATAATGTATTAGCAAATAAAAAAAGATTTCAAGAAGAAAGATATATTGTTGATATTTTACTAGTATGGCTTATAACTTGCAATAAAGGAAAATTTCGAGAATAATGACATTCTGCTGTTGTTTTACAAGAATAGTTTGTACTTGCAATAAAGGGAAATTTCGATAATAATGATATCCTGTTGTTGTTTTACAAGAATAGTTTGTACTTGCAATAAAGGAAAATTTCGAGAATAATGATATCCTGTTGTTGTTTTACAAGAATAGTTTGTACTTGCAATAAAGGAAAATTTCGAGAATAATTACGAGTATATTCTGGTGTTGTTTTACAAGAATAGTTTGTACTTGCAATAAAGGAAAATTTCGAGAATAATGATATCCTGTTGTTGTTTTACAAGAATAGTTTATTACTTCCAATAATTTACTAAATAAGTTATTAGGTTATTACTAAATTACTAAATACGTTATTAGTCTTTCAAGGAAAAAAAAACAATTAATCTATTTTTTTTTTCATAATATGGTTTAATATGGAATAATCCAAAACTGAAAAGTTGAAAGTACAACAACAGAAATGGTCTTTATTTGTTATTAATGGTTGATATTTAAAAGATTTATAAAAACAGAGAGAAAAAAAGTGTAGAACATTGTAAAATGATCAATTTTCATTTGTTTTTGTCGACTTAAATGTCTTTTAGAATGTTGTAAAAATGTTTTCTCTTTTTTTTTTGAGATAAATATTGTCTTTAAAACATTTTTAATTGATAAATCTTCAATTTAATTTTTTTTAATGAAAAGTATCAATTAGTATGTTTTAAGTTTTGATGTTTAAAAAGGTAAAAAAAACATAAAGCGTAAGTAAAGTTTTGTTTTGAGTTTAAATTACGCGTTTTATGAAAAAAAAATGGTAATTTTTGTGTTGTTGGTGGTTTGAAAATGCCGGATATTAGGATGTATGGTTTGATTGGGGGACATCCATTGAGGATTGTAGGCGTAAAAGTGACTGTATGCATGATAAAGCAAGATTTGAGGATATCATATATATATATTTATGTATAAATGTTTGTTTAATTGATGATATAGATAAATAATTGTTGTTGTCATGCCATGCATGCTGTGAGGTTGAGCATTATTTAAAAGAAAAGCTGATAAGTCAATATTAATTTGGATAAAGTTGATAGTTCAGGAATTTATTTACCTTGTTCAATAATCGTGACTGTGTTGTTATCTGTTTTTTTTTCTAAAAAAAAAAAAATCAAAGTAAAACTTGAGAGAAATTATTCGGGCGTTGAAGGAGAGTATGATCCTTGCCGCGATTCGGATAGCAGACTACAGAAGGGAAGAAAGGGAAGGGAGTAGGAGGACACACAAGGCAAATCGATGCCGGCTGGTCGTCAAGGCGACTGTGGAAACGGCAAACTCGCCGACCAACCGTCCAGACCACGCCCACGCATCAAACAACTTATTGCCGCCAGTCATTTTAATTTCCAATGAGACTAGCTTTGCACACACACATATATATATATATATATACATAGTGATGAAAGGAAGGAACAAGTAGAGGATGATTATGACTTTTTCACACTTCTCAAAACACAATCCTTCTCCTCTTCTCACCCCCACCCCACACCCCCAACTCCCCCCACCATCTACCCACAAACAGAGCATCTAACAATCCTTGTTCATCCCTCACCCCCCCCCCCCCCCCCGACTATTTGCAAACGACTCACTGCCAAGGGAGGAACACCTTCTCCAAGTGCATTGCCACTTCGGGGAAACCTGTTGAACGACACACTCCCAGACGAAATAGTATTTCATCCCTCCTTCAGATAACTTGTAAACCAGATTCTCTTTAATCACAATTAATCTTTAATTCAAATTAGTCTCAAACTATATAGTTTTTTTTTCCTACCATTAAAGACAAGGGGTCAGATAAGGTTGCAGTGGCAGTCCCACAAGAGAACACATATAGGCCGAACATTGGCGGCCCTTTGTGATACCACACAATGAACATTCTGCTACATTGGGAGTCCTACATTTTGCCTAATTCAAGTGTATATAGAGTAGGGAATCTTTAACTCTGTCCCTTGCATTTTACAGGCCTAAGGGGGCCCGGCTAATTTAACGTCCTCTCCGAGGAACGACGCGCTCAGGTTTATCCACCTC
Organism: Hermatobates lingyangjiaoensis; assembly: GCA_026182355.1. Taxonomy (NCBI): domain Eukaryota; kingdom Metazoa; phylum Arthropoda; class Insecta; order Hemiptera; family Hermatobatidae; genus Hermatobates; species Hermatobates lingyangjiaoensis. Next base: position 6,300 of record JAPFBL010001410.1, on the reverse strand, counting down.
CCACGTGAATAACTCAAGAGCCAGAGTGGGTATTGAACCCCGGACCTACCAGTACAGAGGCGAGCACGCTGACTGGGCTAACCTGATCGAATTAAAAAAAAAAATTATAAAACAATGACATTAGAGTGACCACGTATTTGTATTGATGTTTTTATGTTCAAAATTTTTATTGTCTGGATTGAGGTTGCTAAACTTTAGAACATACATTGGCCAAACATTATCCCTTTGTGATACCACACAGTCAAGATTGAGTTCTACATTGGGAGTCCTAAATATTTCCTAACTCAAGTGTATTTTGAACTAGGGATCTTTAATGAGTTCCTGACATTGTACATGGTCAGAACCGACAGTTTAACGTCCTCTCCAAGGTAGAACATGCTTGGATTTTTCCCCCCTTTAAAAAAAAGGGGGGGTTTTAACCCGGACCAACCAGCTCAGAGGCGATCACCCCGGAAAACCCCCCCCTTAACCCAAGAAAGGTTTAACCCCGGAAAACCCCCCTTTAAAAAAAGGTTAAAACGAAAAATTTTCCCCCTTAAATTTAAAAACCAAAAATTAAACCTTTTTTTCCAATTTAAACGAAAATTTTAAAAATTTAAAAGGTTTTTTCCACCCTTTTTAAAACCGGAAAATTTCCCCCCCGGGACGGGAAAACCCCCCCCCAAAATTAACCTTTTTTAACCTTAAAACCAAAAAACCCTAAAATTTTTTTGGGTTTCAAAACAAAAACCCTAATTTTCCCCCCCTTTTTTTAAAAAATTTAAACCCCAAAAAAAACCCCAAATTTTTAAAAAAAAACCTTTAAAAAAAAAAATTTTTTTTCCCGGCAAAAAAAAATTTTTAAAAAAAAAAAAGGGAAAAAAAAAAAATTTTTAATTTCCCCTTTTAAAAAAAGGGAAAAAATTTTTAAAAAACCCCCAAAAAAGGCCAAAAATTTTTTGGGTTTTTTAGTTTTTCCCTTTTAAAAAACCCCCCCAAAACCCCCCCAAGCCCCCCGGGGGGCCACCCCTTAAACCCCCCCCCCCCGGGGGGGCCCCCCCCCTTCCCCCCTTTTAAACCCCCCCCCAAAATCCCCTTTTTTCCTTTTTTTTTTTTTTGGGGGAAAATTTTTTAAAAAAAATTTCCCCCCCAAAAAAGGGTTTGGGTTTTAAAAAATTTTAAATTTTAAAAAACCAGGGGAAAAATTTTAAAAAAATTTTCCCAAATTTAGCTCAGAGACGAGCACGTTAACCACTGAGCTAGCCTGTCCCTCAGTCTGACAGCTCAGAGGCGAGCACGTTAACCACTGAGCTAACCTGTCCTCCAGTCTGACAAGATATTGAAGAGTCTGACAAACAGAACATCATCATAGTCCCCATTATTAATATAATCATCATTCTAAAATCATCAGACCATTATTGGTTATTCATCAGTATTCATCACGAAACATCTTTCAGTGATACCTATAAAGATGTATTGTCATCATTCCTTTCTTAATTCAGTGACTTAGCAACTATATTTGCCGCCCAGGACGGTCGTTGAATCCCCCCCCCCACATTGACGGTGATAATCCATTAACCTTCAAAATTCCAAAAAATCCTCAATATATTTATTTGCATGGAAATACAATCAAAAATCTAATTTTAGACTGCTCTCATTGGTTCCAGACTTTCATCTTATTACAGTACTCGTATGCATAAACATTCATCAGCAAAGAAAACCGAAGATTTTTCAAAACAAAAACGTATTACTGAAATCATAAAAAAAAATTATTTAATTAAATTAACTGGCTCTACAAACAATAGTAAACTTTCAAACCCTTTTAAAAAAAAATATAATTTTGAAAAATTAATAATACATTTATTTTTAATTTGCATATATTACAGTTGAAAAATCCGTTTAAAATCAGTTTTACACTTATAAAACATAAAAAGAATTAGGACCTTAAAAATTGATTTTTGTATAAAATGTCAGATTTTTTGTTAGTTATTTTTCTGTTTTCTACTTTGACGCCCTCCAAATGCCACCCCCTGGCATGAGCCGCCCCCTGGCACGTGCCACCCCCTGGCACGAGCCGCCCAGGCGGACCACCCCTCCCCGTCTCCCACCACTCTTTACAATGCCACTGGCTCAACTAAAATCGACTGGTTATTGTATACCATACATTTTTTTTATTGCTAATTTTTTTAGGTTTAATATTATGTTTGAAAAACACCTTTCAAGCAGAACAATAAAAATTGCAATTATGATTTTCTAAATTAATATTAATAATAAAAATTAAAATCTGCAGTAGCCTACACTCAATTTTTAGTATAAATAGACATTATATCAAACATTCTGATAAGAGTATTATCAAACTCATAGATAATTAATTTAATGGTTTCCTTTGTTTTAATTAGGCTAGGCAGATTTAATCAGTTATAACAGAATATCAAATTCTGAGCTAAAATGGATAAAAAAACGGCAAATAAACGGTAAAATGGATCCTAGTCACGGTAATCCTAGTCACTGTAATCGTAGTCACGGTAATCCTAGTCCCGGTAATCCTAGTCACGGTAATCCAAGTCACGGTAATCCTAGTCACTGTAATCCTAGTCACTGTAATCCAAGTCACAGTAATCCTAGTCACGGTAATCCTGGTCACGGTAAACCTAGTCACGGTAATCCTAGTCACGGTAATCCTAGTCACAGTAATCCTAGTTCCGGTAATCCTAGTCACTGTAATCCTAGTCACTGTAATCCAAGTCACGGTAATCTAAGTCACGGTAATCCTAGTCACAGTAATCCTAGTCACGGTAATCCTAGTCACGGTAATCCTAGTCACGGTAATCGTAGTCACGGTAATCCTAGTCACGGTAATCCTAGTCACGGTAGTCCTAGTCACGGCAATCCAAGTCACGGTAATTCTAAACACCCTTTTAAAATACCACTCTTCCCTCCCACTCCTCTCAACCCCTCACCATGTTGTTTTTGCATCTAGTGTTTCAGTTGGGCTTTTGAATCTGATGATGATTACTTGTTACGGTTGAAAGATCTTAGTTTCTTTTCCCCAATTCATTTTGTGGTTTGATCATTCATTGTTATTTCACGTGTTTCTATCAGAAATCTTTTTATCTCTGCATGTATACATTAAATATATTAAATATAAAATATATGTATAATATTACATTAAAAAAATTGAATTGTAATAGAGATGTTTTATTTCAGAAATACTTTCAAAGCGGATTTATTTTTACTATTCACTTCGTATATTTTTTCCAAGAAATATTCTATTTTCAATATATATATATTCATTGACGTAATGCTTCACAATTTCTTTTGATAAGCTAAATTCTAGGTAATCCATATTTTCAATATAATATATTTCCCGGTTTATTTTTAATTTGATTCAAGTATCAGTACTTCTTTGTAAAGAAAAAAAATAGATAAAAAGATTTTATTGTTATATGTTGAGCAGTTTTGTGATAGAGATGAAATGGAATATTCCTAAACTGCGCAGTAAGAACGTTCATGCAAAATACAATTCCTTATATGCACAGTTTTATTATTATTCGACACAAAAAATTTTTTAAAGAGTGAAAAAAATGATACTACTATTGCCAGAGACTCGCAACATTCTAACATTTATTTTTCAACAAAACCGGATTAATAAATCTGGGTGGTCAACACAATGTTTGGTTCCCAAGGTTTCCAAGGCTGAATTAGATTAATTTAGGGGTGCTGATTTTGCAAAAAAAAAACAAATTCACCAGGTCAAGTTATTGAGATGTTTCATACCTTTTTTTTTACTTTAAAATTAGGCCACCCATGATATTCCTGTACACCCTCAACCACTTCTGTGTACTTTTGCTGATGATACAGCGATCCTATCCCGAAACCCTGACCCCACTATTTCCACAAATATCCTCCAAGAACACCTAAATAGCATTGAAGCCTGGCTGCAAAAGTGGCATTTAAATATTAATATAAATAAAAGTTTTCACGCAACTTTTACGTTAAACAAAGCACCATGTCCCAATGTTTCTATGAATAGCGCTCTCCTTCCAATGAGAGATGTGGTCAGGTACTTACGGCTCTTCATTGACAAAAGACTAACTTGGAATCCTCATACCCGACTAAAAAACTTGACTTAAAACGACGATTCTTACTACTGTACAAATCTAGGAAACACTCGAAATGACGCTACATAACAAAGTACTACTATACAAAACATTACTGCGACCGATCTGGACTTACGACTTGAACTTGGGGTTGTGCAAAACCATCCAATATTCATAGAATACAATCATTACAATCTAAAATCCTCCGCACTATCACAAATGCCCTTATTACGTCAAAAACTACACCCTTCATAAAGATCTAAAAAATCCATTCATCCAAAACCTTGCCTCTGATCGTTATAAGTCATTTCACAACAAACTTTCCTCTCACCTAAATCCATTTATACGAATCCTTGCTTATTCCTCACCTTCCCAGAATCCCCCAAGACGACTTAAGAGTAAATGGCCCAGGGATCTACTATTACAATAATATACTTAAAAAAAAAAACAAAGTGAGAAGTTGAACCAGTAGGTTTCATTCTTTGCTCATGTGCATCGATGTCATTGTGTAATCTATTACTACATATGCCTGTTATGAATAATATGCGTAGTTGTATATTTGTAAATAAAGATGATAAAAAAAAATTAGGCGTATTTCTAAATACATGCTAGCGCCATAATTTCAATTGTAGGTCTAACGTAATGCAATTAGTTATGTGGTATTTACTCATTTTAGGGTAAAAAACTAATGAATAAGTATAGATAACTCCCTAGTGGCATTGTATTTTTTAGTTAATGCCTGAGGAAGAACACTACGTGTTCGAAACGCGTTGTTTATACCATTAAACTTTTATATGTGTAGAACCATTTCATTAGCTTTTTACCCTACAATTTCAATTGTAGGTTGTTTATTGTGAACTATGTTCAGTGATTATGACATCACAAGAAACGTTAAAGCTTTTACTGGCGTTGCAAATTTTTTGGAAGTAAATGGCTATATCCTCTCTTAGGTGATTTTACCTAAACAAACCAAATGTGTTTTTGCTATATCTGCAGGGAATATACGTTGAAATCCAAATGTATTTCTATACGTACTCCAATAATTTAATGTAATTAATGAATATGTCTCTTAAAGTTAAATAAAAACATTGTTTCATCGATTTGCCTGTCTTATTTAGTTATCGCCTTCCCAAAATCACAAAAACTAGACATGACAGAGAAAAAACGACAGATTTCTGAAATCACGTCCTAAACTAGATAAAACTAGTTAATAACTTAGGCACAAAGAAAAAAAATTTTTTTTTTTTTGTCTGTGTAATATATTTCAGATCAGTGTTTCAACAATTGTATTAAAACAAAAAAAACAAATTTTTCTGGTCTACATTCTATTTGGCTACATGTCGTTTCTCACTATTATTTTCTCTTAATATAATATTATTGGGAAAGTTCGTTTTACCTTATTTATCAGTGATGTGGCCACCAAACTGGTTTCGCATGTTGTATATCTTCAAGAGAGGACTGAGGAATGTTGAATACTCCTGGAAGTAAATACCATTGAACAAGTATTTTCTGTTACGGGTATATTACTGCAAAAATAAAATAAAACAAATTTTGTTAAATTTTAAAAAAAAAATTATAGACAAATAGACGTGTTAGTTTATGATTGAAGATGTTAATCTATCTATATACTTATAAAACTTTGATGCTCGCGTTTAAATATTGCACATGCTCTAAATTGATTAAAATATTAGCAGTTTGGTGGGCCTCGAACCCATGATCCGGCGCACTACCTATTGCACTTCAAAAGACTGATATAAATGAGTCGAAGGGTAAATAATAGTTTTTCAACCTAAAGTATATTAATTTAATTATAATAAACTTAGAAAGAGGAAATTTAATGAATAATCGTAAAGTTTTTGATTTTGATGATAATCTACTCTACTGAATCTTCGTTTTAATTTTGAAAAAAAGTGAGTGCAATTTATAAAAAGTTTTATATTACATTTTTTTTGCATAATCTATAATTTACATTCTGTATTAATTTTCTTTATCTGAAAAAACTTAGTATGTAGGAACTATAGAAAATTTAAATTGTTTTCGTTATATGTAATTTATTATTTGTGTTGGAATTTTATTGTTTCCCAAGCAACGCCGGATAGTTGCTTCTTTAAATGAAAATTAGCTAGTTTGTTAGTATAATTAAAATTTTTTAAAATAAAATAATATTTTTCACATTTTAGTGATATTTCAAGTTTTTTAGTTTCATACATTGGGAAAGAAT
>JAPFBL010001409.1:0-15458 GCA_026182355.1 Hermatobates lingyangjiaoensis | reverse complement strand
CCAGAAAACTAATTAAGACAAAAGTGGGCAGAAAGTTTAATCTCACATGTATAAATGAAGGACTGTTCCCCAAATATATATATATATATATAACCAAGTAAAAGAAACGATTCCACGAACTAAATAAACTACATTGACATAAAGACAGACAGAAATGAAACAGAAGAGCATCGTGGTCTGCCTGCGGAGTGACTCGTTTCTATCCTCCTGATGATGAGGCCATCGAAATATAGTAGTGAGTTTCTGTTTCATTTTTGTATGTTCTTTATGTCCATGTAGTTTATATATATATATATATATATATATTATATATAAAGATTTCACATAAACACGTGAAACAACAATCAATGATTAAACCACAATAAGAATGGGAAAACAAGACTAAGATCTTTCAACCGTAACAAGCGGTCTTCATCAGAGTCAAAAACCCAACTGAACACTAGGTGCAGAAAACATCTGGTGAGGAGTTGAGAAGAGTGGGAGGGAAGAGTGGTATTTTAAAAGGGTGAAAGCACAGGAAAGGACTAATGTCCAGAAAGGGATGTTTGGGGAAACAAAGGAGTACAGTAAGAAAAAGTAAAAAACTATCTGCTAGCTGTCAACCTTCTTTGAAGAGGCTATTGCCCTCGTGACGAAAGTATCAAGTTTGAAGAGACCGTTACTAATGTTTATAATATTAGATCTATTAAATTTAATTAGAGACGATTCAATAATATTTCTTAACAACATTGATTTTTCATAGGTAATAAATTTAGCTCCTGTCCAATCAATATGATGATTTTCATATATAAAATTATAAATATATAATCATATAAATATCAAATATAATAAATATAATAATTATATTATTATTATAATAATAAATAATAATAATAATAATATAATAAATATAAAATATATGATTATATAATATATATATATAAAAAACAATATTTCACATAAACAGGTGAAATAACGTGAAATGGCTAGTTTTGGAATGAATTGTAACATAACATATGTGATATTGTTTGTTACCTTTAAGGAGTACATGAAAGGAGAGAGGACTTCGCCCTCCTTGGTCGTGGTGGCCTTTAAAAGAAAAGCCCTGACCGATGTACTGATAAGGTGTGACTTTTCCCTCATGTCGCCTATCCTGAACATGAGGCACAGTCTGCCTTCTCGTACGCAGACCACAGCGTTACGGCTGAACATGAGCGTCTGGCTGCGCTGCTTGGGGCGGGCCATCTTGGCAAACACTATGCCCACGGTGAACGCCTGCAACATAGTACCCCAACGTCTCAAAAATAATATTACAACTAAATAAACAGCTAAATATTACAACTTAGCAACTTATTTTAGCAATTATATAGTAAATGGATCCGTAGCTAGCCAGTTTTTTCTTTAAATTGATATCCCCTAGCTGGTTAAAAACGTCAGCACATTACCCCAACCTACCTAATCCCTAATTACAACAAATTAGCAACTTATTTTAGCAATTATATAGTAATTGGATCCGTAGCTAACCAGTTTTTTTTTTCCTTTAAACAGATATCTCCTAGCTGGTTAAAAACGTCAACCCATTACCCCAACCTACTTAATACCTAATTACAACAAACTAGCAACTTATTTTAGCAATTATATAATAAATGGATCCGTAGCTAGCCATTTTTTTTTTTCTTTAAACAGATACCCCCTAGCTGGTTAAAAACGTCAACCCATTACCTCAACCTACTTAATCCCTAATTACGATACAACAAATTAGCAACTTATTTTAGCAATTATATAGTAATTGGATCCGTAGCTAACCAGTTTTTTTTTTTTCTTTAAACAGATATCCCCTAGCTGGTTAAAAACGTCAGCCCATTACCCCAACCTACTTAATCCCTAGTTACAACAAATTAGCAACTTATTTTAGCAATTATATAGTAAATGGATCCGTAGCTACCCACATTTAACTTAACTATTACCCAACCATCCATCCCCAATCAATTTAGTTATTTAAATAATTATATAGACAGTGGATCCGTAGCTATCCATACTGTAACCTATAACTCGACCATCTCACCCAAATCAGTAACTTATTTAGATAATTACATAGCCAGTGAATCCGTAGCGTTAACTATTACATAACCATCAGCTCCAAATAAATAACTTCTCTGAATAATTGCATACCAATGGATCCGTAGCTACTCACAGTTATACTTGTTACCCAAACATCTCTCCAAATGAATAACTTGTTGGAATAATTACACACTCAGTGAATCCGTAGCTGCACACAGCATGAAATCATTATAATTACCTATTACTCAACCATAACTACCAAATCAATAACTGATTCGAATAATTACATAGTCTATGGATCCGTAGCTACTCACAGTTTTACCTGTTACCCAAACATCTCTCCAAATCAATAACTTGTTTGAATAATTATATAGTCAGTAGATCCGTAGCTACACACAATATTAAATCACTATAATTACCTATTACTCAACCATAACTCCCAAATCAATAACTGATTTGAATAATTACATACTCTATGGATCCGTAGTTGCACACAGTATTAAATCACTATAACTACCTATTATTGAACTATAACTCTCAAATCAATAGCTGATTTGAATAATTACATACTCAGGGGATCCGTAGCTGCCCACAGTATTAAATCACTATAACTACCTATTATTGAACCATAACATCCAAATCAATAGCTGATTTGAATAATTACATTGTCAGTAGATCCGTAGCTAGACACAATATTACACCACTATAATTGTAATTGTATGCTATCAAATCATTCATTTTTAAAAATAATAACTAACTTTATTGATTAGATAGTAAATGAAACCGTGGACAGTCCTGGAATTATTATACTGTATTATACACAAGTTATTATAATAAGATAATAGGTATAATCTACAATATGATAACACATGATAGATATATAACATAATACATATAGATGTATATAGTAATATCTATAATACGGTACTGTTTTCTTGACCACAAAATATTAACAAACACTTTTTCTTTTTCTCGGAGTTTGGTCAGGGTAAATATATGGAATCACCTTTTTGCCAACGTTTCGTCTTTATTTCAAGACATCCTCAGGGCTATAAACTAACAAAAAAACAATAAACAATGGACATTTGTCATTTCTACTTTAGAAACATCGTAAACAAATTGAAAAAAGAACTTACTGAAGGCTGGGTTCTGTTACATTACAACAACCGTTAACTGTCATTACATGTGCTGTTCCAAGCGACATATTATTGAAACACTGTTTTTTTAGTACAATCATATATATATACATATATACATATTATAATATATATATCTATAATACAATTATAATACATTATTATTTTAAAAATCCATAAAAATATGAACTAGATAACTAGATTGTGTTTCAATAATATATCGCTTGGAACAGCACATGTAATGACAGTTAACGGTTGTTGTAATGTAACAGAACCCAGCCTTGAGTAAATTCTTTTTTCAATTTGTTTACGATGTTTCTAAAGTAGAAATGACAAATGTCCATTGTTTATTGTTTTTTTGTTAGTTTATAGCCCTGAGGATGTCTTGAAATAAAGAAACGTGGACAAAAAGGTGATTCCATATATTTACCTTGACCAAACTCCGAGAAAAAGAAAAAGTGTTTGGTAATATCTACATATATACATAACATATGTGTATAGATATTACAAGTAATTATCTGTCAGTGAAACACTCATTCTTAAAAGCATTAATTGACTTTATAATTACACTCGAGGCGAGTCACGAAAGTTGATTACTTTAATTGCTGCAATTAACTGATTGAATTTGAAAAGTAAGCATTTCTTTGACACACATTGAACTGAGCGTAGAGGTGTTACCTGGATGAAAACCCCTGTTATAGACTGAAGACACATAACAAAGATAGCTTCAGGACATTCATCAGTGGTGAAGCGAGACCCATAGCCAATAGTGTGTTGTGTTTCAATGCTGAAGAGAAAGGACGAGGCAAAGCCTCTGACTTGAGAGACGCAAGGACTCCAGCCGGAGTCTGGGTCAAGGTGGGCCGGCTCAAGATCGCCATGAGTGTAGGCGATCAGCCACCAGATAAAGGCGAACAGCAGCCAGGAGAGGGTGAAGCTGAGGGCGAACACCAGGAGGGTCCACCGCCACTGGATGTCCACGAGGGTCGTGAACAGGTCCTGAAAACACAGCAATGTCTTGTCATTTACAGTAATCCTTCCAACTTCGCGGCTTTTCAAAAATTCATGTTTCGTCCCTCACAGAAGACGTTCATAAGAGGGGGCCAGGCTAGCTCAGTGGTTACGTACTCACCTCTGAACTGATAGGACCGGGGTTCAATCCTCACCTGGCTCTCGATTTATTCACGCGGGAGGTGAATAAATCTGAGCACGTCGTCCCTCGGAGAAGGACGTTAAACCGTCGGTCCCGAGCCTGTACGATGCCAGGTACTCGTTAAAGATCCCTACTCTAAATACATTTGAGTTAAGCAAAATTTAGGACTCCCACTGTAGAATCAATCTTCATTGTGTGATATCACAAAGGGCCAATGCTCGGCCTACGTGTGTTCCCTTGTGGGACTACCACTGCAACCTAAGACGTTCATAACTTCTTTGAATAATTACACAGCCAGTGGAACAGTAGCTAATCATCAAATTAAATAAATATTGTTATTCTATTATTATGCACTATGTAAACAGGCAACGTCTTTTTACTTAGTCATCCCTCCTACTTCACGACTTTTCAAAAATAAATGTATGTTTCTGAGGTAAAATGGATAAACCAACAAAAGTCTCCACACAAATGAAGTTTTATTCAACGCGTTTCGAACACTTTGTGTTCATCATCAGGAAGACACTATAATACAAATTATATCTAATTAGTTACAAAAATTAGAGTGTTAACTAATTAGATATAATTTGTATTATAATGTCTTCCTGATGATGAACACAAAGTGTTCGAAACGCGTTGAATAAAACTTCATTTGTGTGAAGACTTTTGTTGGTTTATCCATTTTACCTCAGAATGAGTAAATACTACACAATTACGGGATTGCACAACTAATGATTTCAATGTATGTTCATTATCCGTCCTTCGACGTGAAGAGATCTCTTTCACTTCGTCCTCTCTTCTAGTCTTCTCCCGACAACAAACAACACTTCGAAATATCGAATTTAGCAAGTATGCTTTTTATCTTTTTTCTCTGTCGTGTTTTGTGTAATTTAAAGTTATATATACAAACAACAATAAATTATCGACCATAGGACAGATATATAACTAAAAAAAAGGATAAATCGGGATGCGGTCAATTTCTTCCGCTTCCAATCAAACTCTCATTGCCAACGTTTCGATTTTATTCAAATTCTTTTTCAAAGGCCTACAACAAAGGAAATTAAGATATTAAATACGTACATTTTGAACACAAACAAAAGAAATTAATGCAGTAGTAATGTAATTTGTAATAGTTCGTTCATTTTCAAATATTCCTACTTTTGTAAATCATTGTATTTTTTTCTAGATAGGTTCCTTCTTTTTATTTTTATCGTTATTCTAAAACTTTCATAATTGTATTTAACTTTTCATAATGTACTTCTTTTGTTTGTGTTAAAAATGTCTGTATTTAATATCTTCATTTCCTTTGTATTGTAGGCCTTTGAAAAAGATTTTGAATAAAATCGAAACGTTGGCAATGAGAGTTTGATTGGAAACGGAAGAAATTGACCGCATCCCGATTTACCTTTTTTTTAGTTATATATATACAAAATTAAAGTTTATCGGGACTCGGTCAGTTCTTCAGGTTCAAATTAAACTCTCATTGCCAACGTTTCGGTTTTTATTGATACCTTTTTCATAGGTCTACAAATCAGAGTAAATAAAAGAAATAATTCAATCATTCAAAAATCAAAGATACAGAAAGGAGCAATTAGTTATAAATAATAAAATACAATAGAAATTTTGACAATAGGCTTACGGAAGTATATAATTTTGAAACAGCAAAAACTAAGTATTACATTACAAATTATTTTATAAAGAAAAATAATGTGTGAATTTCAACAACAACTGTCTACTTTGAATAAACACGTGACACTGTTTATTCAAAGTAGACAGTTTTGTCTTTTTACGCAGGTGTGCGTAATAAATGGTGTTACATCATCAAAAGGAAGTGTCGTTTATGCTACTTCAGCAACCTGGTCACTTTGCCTTGGCTGACCTCTACATTGTCAACTACACTATGACCCAAACAAACTACACTATGCTATAATGCTTTGTGGGGCTTTTATACTAAGTAATAAGAGAAAATCTGTCGTTTTTATTTGTACACGTAGTATTCTTATTATTCTTCAGTACCATTATATCCATTTTGTATCGCTCCGAGTATTGATTTCTATAACAATATTCTTGAATAATTCCATGTGTTTCTTTAATTATAAAACACAACTACCAAACAAAGAGCACTTCACTCAAGGACACTAAACTAGAGTACAAATACATATGTACGCGTAGGAAGTATGTTATTTAGGTTAGACGCAACAACAAAAACGTTATTGAGAAAGACAGAGAACTTAATATAATTACTACCTACTAATGAGCTGTATCAAATCGATAATCGAGCATATCTAATTGCTGTAATTAAACTACAGTTACAAATCAAAGTCATCATAATTAGGCAGCATTACAATGCATTCTGAAATGAATACGTCAGCATGACAACACATATCAGTATCATTTAATACAGCATGACAAGTTAAATAGTCTATTTCATGTTAACACCTTAATAAACATGCGGTTTATAAAGCAAAGGTTTATGAGTTCATAAAACTATTTCCATAGAAAATTAAGATTCAATATCAGAATTAATTTATTTTAAATTACTTCGTCAATACTTGCATATTTTTAAACTTCAAATTAATAATAATATGACATTTTTACTTATATAGAAATAATTGAATGTTTTCTTTATCTCGACCACAAATATTTAACACTATTTTTCATTTTTTATCGATGTTTGGTCTAGCTTCAATAATACAACACATTTAAGCCGACGTTTTGTCTATATTTGTAGACATCTTCAGGTCTTGTTTTCTATTGTAAGGAAGCAATTACATAACGGTTTGTGTTCAAATCAGCTAGTGATTTGAACGCAAATCGTTATGTAGTTGCTTCCTTACAATAGAAAAATAGAAGATGTCTACAAATATAGACGAAAAGTCGGCTTAAATGTGTTGTATTATTGAAGCTAGACCAAACATCGATACAAAAAGAAAAAATAGTATAGAAATTTTTTTGATTCCTGTTGAACGCTCAAAAAAATTGATTTTCAAAAAATATTTGAACGCCATTTTTGTGCAGTTATGCCTCCAAAAAAAAAACGAGTGATCTGTCGTTTTACGTCTCAACTATATTAAAAAAAAAAAACGAGCCCCAGAAACAAACCATTAAAATGATGAGCGTCATACTAAATTAGGTTAAGATAAAGTTAAGGCAACATTCATTGACTGTAAGGCGGTAGGAAGTTTGCAGAGTTAGCAGAAAATAGAAATGCATCCTGTGGTTCCAACTAGGACAAGCATTCTTGTCAGGTAATCTTTCTGTGGTCGCACGATGTCTTCCTGTGGTTTGTAATTATCAAGTTGATAATACTGGCCAACAAAAAAATCATTTTTGTCATGGTACCTAAGATGTTTAAACAGTTTTTAACCTTATTTAAGGGCGCTGATTCCAGAAATATAGTCGTTTTTTCTCTATGTGGTCTAGTTTTTTCTGCTATGGTATACTTACCTCACTCTTTCTGTGGTAAAATGGATAAACCAACAAAAGTCTCCACACAAATGAAGTTTTATTCAACGCGTTTCGAACACTTTGTGTTCATCATCAGGAAGACACTATAATACAAATTATATCTAATTAGTTGTATTATAGTGTCTTCCTGATGATGAACACAAAGTGTTCGAAACGCGTTGAATAAAACTTCATTTGTGTGGAGACTTTTGTTGGTTTATCCATTTTACCTCAGAAAGAGTAAATACCACACAATTACGGATTGCACAACTAATGATTTACCTCACTCTGTTGAAAGGCGATATCTAAATCGATGAAACATTTTTATTTAACTTTCAGACACATATTAATTAATCACAACAAAAATATTTGATATACGTATGCAATACATTTGGATTTTAAACTTATATTCCCTGCAAATATAGCAAAACACATTTAGTTCGTTTAAGAAAAGTAGCCTAGGAGAGGATGTAGCCATGTTTAATTTTTACTCCAAAAAATCTGCAACGCAAGTAAAAAAATGTCTTTTACTTTTTAGGTTTGCGATGTTATAATCATTTAACATAGATCACAATAATCAACCTTACAATTGGAATGACGCTAGAATGTATGTAGCAATTCGCCTAATTTTAAAGTAAAAAGGTATGAAATAGGAAACATCTGAATAACTTGACCTGATGAGAAAAAAATAATATGATTTTGGGAATCAGCACCTCTAAATTAATTTAAATCAGCTTAAAAACCTTGGACACCAAAACATGTGTTGACCTGTGTTATAAACAATAACATCGAAACCATAGTTTCTATTTGGGCTAGAGCAGAGGTCTCTCAACCTTTGTTTGCTTGTGGACCCCCTAAAAACTACTTGTGGACTCCCACTCCCCCGGATACTTAAAAAACATAATTATACAAATTTATAAATAAATATTTGTTTTTAGGTAAATGAATATCGTTAATTATGAAATAATTTCATTACATCTACAACGCATGCGAAAATACAAAAATGTTTTTAAAACAATAACAAAATATTTCTTCATTAACATTTTATAAAGAACCCTGAAATAAATTGTAACAGAATCAATTTTGAATGTACCATAAAGAGAAGTGCAATAGAAAATTTTAAAACATTGGAACATTTTAACAAAACTGACGAGGATATTAGGCCTTATATTTTAATTATATTTGAATATTGTACGGCCAAAGCTTACTACGCTTTGATTTATTTTTTGTTTGCTGATAACTAATTTACACTTAACAAGACCCTAACCGTGTCATGGACCTTCAGAATACTATTCTCATGGAGCCCCAGTAATCCTCTGTGGACCACGAACTAATACAATAAAGATTCATTTAGCAAAATAAAAACATTTTTTTAATTCAATATTAAATAATCGGGGAATAATATCATGAGGCTTAATAGTTAAAAATTAAAACATTGTTTATTAACATGTGAAAATGATTAGTAGCATTTATCGGCATAACAGAACTACATGCTACATTTAAAAGTTGTTATGTTACACTATTTTACAATGGTTGTAAAATAACATTATATGCTCAAGATAATATTAAAATAATTACCAATAGATTTCAACCATCTTTGTCAAAATTCTCAGAGCACAAACAATACACAACATAACTGAAGTTTAAATTGACTAACAATCATGAATGTTCAATAGCATCAGATTACCTTCTCTCACTGTTATCGCCAGTTGCACCAACATAAGAAAAATAAACTAATCCATCAAACTGGGGTAACAGTGTTAGGAATATGATTTGCCCGCGTAAACTTCATTGAAGTTATAGGAATACTTCGGTTAGGTTACCTATCAGTACATAAATGTCCTTTTACATTTGAATAACCTTAATTTAATATTTAATTATTAACATAATAGCAAATCTAACACACCTGACTTACCTATATATCTATAAAAAGATTTCACATAAACACGTGAAATAATCAATGATCAAACCACAATAAGAAATGGGAAAACAAGACTAAGATCTTTCAACCGTAACAAGCGGTCTTCGTCAGAGTCAAAGTTGGGTTTTCGTCAGAGTTGGGTTTTTGACTCTGACGAAGACCCGCTTGTTACGGTTGAAAGATCTTAGTCTTGTTTTCCAATTTCTTATTGTGGTTTGATCATTGACTATATATCTATATTCAATAAGGACAAAAATAAAAACTAAGATAAAAAAATCTGTTGTCCAAACTGAACTTTAATATAAGTAAACATAATATCAAACTAGTTAACAACCAACTGATGTTTTCTTTGATTAGCCAAACACTTGTTGAAAACAATCTATCACACTATGGAATGCATCACAAAATATATCTACTGTAGACTGCTGTTATTAGTCCCAGACTTTCATCATCTTATTATAGTACTCGTATAGATATACAGTAGTCATCAAAGAAAAAAACAAAGATTTTTCAAACAAAAAAACGTATAATTCAAATCATAAAAGAAATTATTAAATTAAATTAACTGGCTATTCAAAACAAATATAATAAACTTTCAAACGCTTTAAAAAACTAGTTTTGATAAATTTTGAAATTTTTTTTTTAATTTGCAAATATTACAGTTGAAAAATCCGTTTAAAAACAGTATTACAGATATAAAATATAAAAACACAGTTAGGACCTTAAAAACTTATTTTGTTATAAAGTTTCAGATTTGTTGTTACTATTCTATTATATAACTTTTTTTTCTATCAAACACCTCAAAATGCCCACCCCTGTCACGTCCGCCCAAGGCGCACCAATTTCTCTCTCTCACACACTCTCTCTCTCTCTCTCTGTCTTCCTCTGTTTCTCTCTCTCTTCTCTCTCTTTTCAGTTTCTATCTCTTTCTCCTCTCTCTGTCTCTCTCTTCTGTTTCTATCTCTTCCTCCCTCTCTCTCACTCTCTCTCTCTCTCTCTGACTCAATTCAATCTCTTTCTCTCTCTCTCTCTCTCTGACTCACTCTATTTCTCTCTTTCTCTGCCTACTATCTCTCTCGCTCTCAAATCTATCTCTTTCACTCAATCTTTTTTTTTCTCTCTCTCTCTTCCTCTGTTTCACTCACTCTCCCTCCCTCTGTTTCTATCTCTCTCTCTTTGACTCACTCTCTTTCTCTCTCGCTCTCCAATCTCTCTCTCTCTCACTCTCTTTCTCTGCCTACTATCTCTCTCGCTCTCAAATCTCTCTCTCTTCTCTCTCTCTCTCTCTTTCTCTTTTCCTTACTACTCTTCGCTCTCAAATCTATCTCTCTCACTCTCTCTCTCTCTTCCTCTGTTTCTCTCTCTCTCTCTCTCTCTCTTTCTCTCTCGCTCTCCAATCTCTCTATCTCTCTCACTCTCTTTCTCTGCCTACTATCTTTCTCGCTCTCAAATCTCTCGCTCTGCCTCACTCTCTTTCTCTGCCTACTATCTCTCTCGCTCTCAAATCTCTCTCTCTGCTTCACTCTCTTTCTCTGCCTACTATCTCTCTCGCTCTCAAATCTCTCTCTCTGCCTCACTCTCTTTCTCTGCCTACTATCTCTCTCACTCTCTCTCTCTCTTCCTCTGTTTCTCTCTCTCTGCCTCACTCTCTTTCTCTGCCTACTATCTCTCTCGCTCTCAAATCTCTCTCTCTCACTTACTCTCTCTTCTCTCTCTCTCTGTTTCACGCTCTCTCTCTGTTTCTATCTCTCTCTCCCTATGTTTCTATCTCTCTCTCTGACTCACTCTCTTTCTCTGCCTACTATCTCTCTCGTTCTCCAATCTCTCTCTCTCTTAATCTCTTTCTCTGCCTACTATCTCTCTCGCTCTCAAATCTCTCTCTCTGCCTCACTCTCTTTCTCTGCCTACTATCTCTCTCACTCTCTCTCTTCCTCTGTTTCTCTCCCTCTGCCTCACTCTCTTTCTCTGCCTACTATCTCTCTCGCTCTCAAATCTCTCTCTCTCACTTAATCTCTCTCTCTCTCTCTCTTCCTCTGTTTCACGCTCTCTCTCTGTTTCTATCTCTCTCTCCCTATGTTTCTATCTCTCTCTCTGACTCACTCTCTTTCTCTGCCTACTATCTCTCTCGTTCTCCAATCTCTCTCTCTCTTAATCTCTTTCTCTGCCTACTATCTCTCTCGCTCTCAAATCTCTCTCTCTGCCTACTATCTCTCTCGTTCTCCAATCTCTCTCTCTCTTAATCTCTTTCTCTGCCTACTATCTCTCTCGCTCTCAAATCTCTCCCTCTGCCTCACTCTCTTTCTCTGCCTACTATCTCTTTCGTTCTCCAATCTCTCTCTCTCTTAATCTCTTTCTCTGCCTACTATCTCTCTCGCTCTCAAATCTCTCTCTCTGCCTCACTCTCTTTCTCTGCCTACTATCTCTCTCACTCTCTCTCTCTCTTCCTCTGTTTCTCTCTCTCTGCTTCACTCTCTTTCTCTGCCTACTATCTCTCTCGCTCTCAAATCTCTCTCTCTGCCTCTCTCTCTTTCTCTGCCTACTATCTCTCTCGCTCTCAAATCTCTCTCTCTGCCTCACTCTCTTTCTCTGCCTACTATCTCTCTCGCTCTCAAATCTCTCTCTCTGCCTCACTCTCTTTCTCTGCCTACTATCTCTCTCGCTCCCAAATCTCTCTCTCTGCCTCACTCTCTTTCTCTGCCTACTATCTCTCGCTCTCAAATCTCTCTCTCTGCCTCACTCTTTTCTCTGCCTACTTCTCTCTCGCTCCCAAATCTCTCTCTCTGCCTCACTCTCTTTCTCTGCCTACTATCTCTCTCGCTCTCAAATCTCTCTCTCTGCCTCACTCTCTTTCTCTGCCTACTATCTCTCTCGCTCTCAAATCTCTCTCTCTGCCTCACTCTCTTTCTCTGCCTACTATCTCTCTCACTCCCAAATCTCTCTCTCTGCCTCACTCTCTTTCTCTGCCTACTATCTCTCTCGCTCTCAAATCTCTCTTTCTCTCCCCCCTCCCCTATCTCTCTCTTCTATCTCTCTCACTCACTCTTTTTTTCTGTCTCGCTCTCTTTCTCTCTCTCCTATCTCTCTCTCACTCTCTTGTTTTACTGAACAATAAATAGTATGTTAATATTATTGTACTTAAGGAACGGATTGTTGCTTTTGATTGAACTTTGTTCCATAACTAATTAAAAAACCCCAAGCTAATTAATAATTATTAATTAATAATTAATTAATAAATTAATTAATTATTAATTAATTTTCACTTTCTAATGTCAAGTTACTTAAACGGCTTTACTTGTATGAAGTTAGAGAATTGATAGGTTGTAACGGTTGCTTACCTGCAGGTATCTTCGTCTTCTTTTGGAAATGTGACATTGTACTACATTACAATCTCCACTTTTAAAAACAGCTCTCCTTCTCGCCTTTCTACTGCAGGCAGTTCTGAATCTGCTTCTGAAACAGATAACCAATCATGAGCCTGATTCTGAAAAACACACTCCCAAACATAAACCTGCTTCTGAAAAACACCACCAATAATGAACCTCTTCTGAAACACATTACACATTATGGACCTGCTTCTGAAAATACACTCACACTCATAAACCTGCTACTGAAAACACACCCCCACCCATAAACCTGCTTCTGAATACACACACCCACTCAAAAACTTGCTTCTAAATACACATTCGCAATCATGAACCTGTTTCTGAAAAACACCACCAATAATGGAACCTCTTCTGAAACACATAACACATTATGAACCTGCTTCTGAAAACACACTCACACTCATAAACCTGCTTCTGAAAACACAAACATCATAAAACTGCTTCTGAAAAGAAACTCCCATTCATTAACTTGCATCTGAAAACCCACTCGCACTCATAAACCTGCTTCTGATATACGCACGCAACAGCCATGTGACATCTCAAAATGGAAAATCAGAAAAATACAAAATATTCAAAGAAGGGTTATGCAAAAATCAAAGAAATATGTATACTATACAAAATACATGGAAAGAATTCATAATAAACTGAGAAATGGGGAAAGATATGTTTCTGGTAATAGTTTCAGATCAACTAATCGATCCCCATCACTTCGTCCTCTCTTCTAGTCTTCTCCTGATGACGAACAACAGTTCGAAATATTAAATTTAGTAAGGGTGTATTTTCTCTTTTTTCTTTGTCGTGTTTCGTGTAATTTAAAGTTTTATAGTCCGTGTGGACTGTTTCTTCAATTTAGTATATATATATATATAAATATAAAACAGTTGAAAATTGAGGATAGGTAGCACACAAAGTAAAGAAACACACTTACAGACTAAAATTTTTAGGCAATCTGTCTTCAGGAGAAAAGAGAAACGGAGACCAAGCACGTTGTAGACGCAACGGCTAGTAACCTATATATATATATATATAGTTGTTATCAGCCTTTGGAGCGATTCACATCTATTCCTGACGACGAGGACAACAAACGTTTCACGGTAAATCACAAACAAAGAATTAAGGAAGAAACACACTTACTGTCTCTAATTTTCGGTTGAACCGTCATCAGGAGAGTTGAGATAGGGACACCAAGCGCACTTGTGAAGAGACGGTTGGAGACCCTCCAAACGTCGCTTCAGAAGTGCGCTTGGTGTCCCTATCTCAACTCTCCTGATGATGGTTCAACAAAAAATTAGAGACAGTAAGTGTGTTTCTTCCTTTGTTCTATGTTCGTGATTCATCATGAAACGTATATATATATATATATGATCAAACCACAATAAGAATTGGGAAAACAAGACTAGTCTTGTTTAGTCTTGTTTTCCCATTTCTTATTGGGTTTGATCTTTGATTGTTATTTCACGTGTTTATGTGAAATCTTTTTATATATGTATATATAATGACCACTATGAGTGTTCGTAACTATGGTTCTCAAAAGTTGCTGCGTCATCCTCCTGCTTATGAGATTAAAGCAAAAATTTGTTAATTCCTAACAGCTAAATAATTTGATCTGATCATTGGCTATTCTTTAAAGTTTGCCAACTACACAAACAAGTGCAAAAAAAAATAACTCAAACATAAAATTGATATTCCTCTTAGCTCAATAGGCCTATTTTTAAAATGAATATTGACTTGCAAACAACATGAAAGATCAACAGTCCTCCATTATGACTTGCAAACTTTGTAAAACTTATCTGTTTATAATAGTTTCAATTGATATGATATTGACTTATCGCTTTTCAATTGATAAAAGCCTTAAAGATTACAATGCCTCCCTTTTTTTTTTAGATAAAACAAACATGCCTCTTTAGGTTATCAGTATAATAGACCTAGCTATTCAATACTGCTACTAATATTACTTCACCGCCAGTATGAAATGAACAGGATTCATAATCTATATTATTGTTTTAACCGATCCCCCTAGTGGGTGATAACATCAGCTGTTTACCAGCTATTTGTTTTGATCGGTGATTCTACAGGTTCTATACATTGGGAGTCAGAAATTTTGTCCAAACTCAAGTGTATTTCGACTAGGGATCTTTAACGAGTACATGACATCGTACAGGATCGGGACCGACGACTTAATATCCTCTCTATGAGGGACAACATACTCAGATTTATTGTTGTCATGGACAAATATAGTTCAATGACTTTTGCGTTGGAAATACGTCTCCAACCGTCTCTGAACCGATGCGCTTGGTTTCCCTCTCGTATCTCTCCTGAAGACGGTTCAAACCGAAAATTAGAACAGTAAGTGTGTGCTTTTAATTTCTCTATGTTTCTTT
>JAPFBL010001408.1:0-14817 GCA_026182355.1 Hermatobates lingyangjiaoensis | reverse complement strand
AACAAGCGGTCCTCGTCAGAGTCAAAAACCCAACCTTTTCGTTGGGTTTTTGACTCTGACAAGGATCGCTTGTTACGGTTGAAGGATCTTAGTCTTGTTTCCCTTTTTCTTATTGTGGTTTGATCATTGATATATATATATATATATATATATATATATATATATAACTAACTCGTAACTACTTTCTTTCCTGGGGTCCATAGGATCGGGAATATCATCAAGGACATTTTTCCTCTCCTGTCCTCTTCCCCCTCCACCTCCTCCGTCTTCCGAAAACCCCTCGCCTGTCCTTCAGAAAGCCTCCCAATTTAGGAAACCTGTTTTTCCCACAGATCCCTTGAAACTCCTGGGATTGGAGTGGTGCGTGCTGGTATGGAGAAATGCGGCCGTCGCCTCTGCCTTACCTGTCCTTTAGTTAACCCTTCACCTTTCTTCTCCTCACCAACCAACTCTTTCCGCGTCCCACCTAACACCTCCTGCTCATCCAGGAATTGCGTCTACCGACTGAACTGTAGACAATGTGGAGCATTCTACTTGGTATGACTTCTACCAAGCTCAATGAGCGTTTGAACAACCATAGAGCTTCGGTCGGTCAGCGCAAACAGCTTCCTGTAAGCTATCCATGCCAACAGCCATAACCTTTCTTTTAATGACTGCTTTTCTGTTCAAATCATTAAGCTAGTGACCACTGATGACCGTAGTTTGACATTAAGAGCGTCTGAGGAGGCCCACATATGGTTATTGGGGGCCCGATCAGATCCCGGTTTTAAATCAGAAGCGTTAACTTTTATTTGTTTTTCCTTTTATTTTTAACTTATATATTCATATTCATATATATATATTTTTTTTATTATTTTATTATTATATATTTTTTTTCCTTTTTTATTTATATATATTTTTTTATTTTATTTATTTATTTATTTTTTTTATTATTTCCTTTTTTATAATTTTTAAATTTATAATTTTTAATTTTATAATTTTATCTATTGTTTTTGCTTTCTCCGTTCTCCGACGTTTAGTGCCTAGCTCCTTTTTTACGCTAGTGCTGCTCTCTTCGGTTGACTCTTTATTTCTTCATTCGCGCTCCGTTCTTCGACGTGGGGAGATCTCTTCACTTCGTCCTCTCTACTAGTCTACTCTCCTGATGACGAACAACAGTTCGAAATATTGAATTCTGTAAGTTTTCTTTGTATTCTCTTTTCTGTGTCGTGCTTTGTGTAATTTAAATTTATATATATATATATATATATATACATTTCAACAAAATATATATATATATTACATGCATTAAAACAGAGAGAAGATTAATTAATGTTATATTAGAAAACGAATAAACAATATACTTTGATTGACTTTTAATGTTTCGGCACTATTAAAAGTCATTGTCAGTAGTAGAATTACTACCATGAGACGATGACAGTGAGCTTATTAATATATATTGTTAAACATTTTGTCACAAATACTTTAAATAAAAATGAATGATTAATTCACAGTTTGGATGTTATTTCGTAAAGTATTTGTCCAGTCTTTCTTTGTAATTACTGAAACTCAGAGGATTATAATACAGATTTATTCAAGTAATAATATAATTTTCGACCAGTAGTTTGATTATATAGCTTTACCAAGGATTAGTATCACAAAAAAAAATATTTTAAAATAAATTAGGTCCTTTATTGACCCTTGTTTCCCAATACAACTTGAAACCACTAACTGCGTAAGCTCACACCATGCATTCTTTCTTATTTAATTAAAAGAGGAAACGAAATGAAACTGTATTTTCACCAAAAGAATTAATGTTTTAAAAATCTACTTTATATAAATGGTGCAAAACCTGAAAAATTAATAATTTATGTAATATTAAGAAATATTTGAGTAGATTTTTTAAGAGAAATTATCAATTGTTTAAATTGTTATAAATAAAATGAAATTATTTTTTTGTATAGTTTTGACATAATAATATTACAATGTAACAGTTATTTTTTTTTTCGTTTAAAATAAAAAAAATACATATAAATAATCAAACATACCTCATAATTCAGGATATTAGATGGGATTTTGTACTAAATATTTTTTTTTGTATATATATACATATATATAACAGTTCAAAATTGAAGATAGGTAGCACACGAAGTAAAGAAACACACTTGCAAACTCAAATTTTCGGGCAATCCGTCTTCAGGAAAACAGAGAAAGGGAAACCAAGCACGTTGTAGACGCAACGGCTAGACTTACAAACTCAAATTTTCGGGCAATCCGTCTTCAGGAAAAACAGGAAAAGGGGAAACCAAGCACGTTGTAGACGCAACGGCTAGTAAACCGGGTTACTATACCAAGTTTCCCTGAACACTGGTACAGAGACTGTACCAGTGCGTTTGGTTTCCCTCTCTTATCTCTCCTGAAGACGATTCAACCGAAAATTTGGAGACTGTAAGTGTGTGCTTTTAATTTCTCTATGTTTCATTATTTAATTGAACTGTATTTATCCTTTCGGATCGTATTTTTATCAAATAAGTGGGTGGTCTTCAACCGTGTCTGTACCAGTGCGCTTGGTTTCCCTCTCTTATCTCTCCTGAAGACGGTTGAACCAAAAATTAGTGACTGTAAGTGTGTGCTTTTAATTTATCTATGTTTCATTATGTACATTGAACTGTATTTGTCCATTTCGGATAGTATTTTTATCAAAAAAGTATATATATATATAGTCTATTTAAAAAACCGAAGAAGAATATGATAACAATCAGACGGAGATTACAAATTTATTATATTATTTAGCATATGTGTAACTTGTATTAGACTAATTTTTAATATTATTTACATAATTAATGCAAAGTGTTTGAAGCAGTAGTAATGCGAGACAACAGAAGTTGATAAGAACTGTTCCTTAACAACCAATAGAACTGCTAACAGGAGAACATATTTCTTAACTGATGCTGTTAATGCCACCCAGTAAAGTTTTAATGGCAGCAATAAGAAATGAAGACTATTCAAAAACTTATCGGACACTCATTCCTGCTTATCGATGAGCACACCCAGACTCATGATCTTACAGTCACATGTTCATTATAAGTTACGAGCAATAACAAAAAAATCACTCCCATAGAAAATTTATTATTAGTATTAAGTAAGTCAAATTATTATAGATACATCATTGTAAATAATAAGACTGATATTTTTAATTGATTTGTTTATAAAATTACCTCAGAGAGAGTTTCTGATGATTGAAGTGTGTTAGATTATGAGTTTGGTTTCAATAAAGATTTACTGCTTACGTTAAAAAATTGATACGAACATTCAAACCATCATGCCTAGTATAAGAGGAGTGTTTTTAAAAAGTAATGTATAGAAAAATACATTTTGGACCTCAACATTAAATATGATTATTATTAAATGACAATTAGTTTGTCATTAAAATAATAATAATATTCAATAATATTTTTTATAAAATATTATTTTCAGCTTAGAACTATTTTCTACTCAATTTACTATATACTAGCAGAAGTACCCGACGTTGCTCGGGAATAAAGAGAAGAAATGATAGACAGAATAGTAATTTTTATTTCTAACATATATTTCTTCATAATTAGACAAGATATACAATATCATATTTAAGACAACTGTATGAGACATTCATATTTTCAATTATCTTGAAAGCAAATCGTACATTTCACAATCCTTTACAATACTTTACAATACTTCTCTGTAAACTATATTCTTAGTTTTGCCTTGTGGTACATATATGAACAGATTTGATTTAATTCCAACTCTTAGCAGCCAACATAAAGTTGACCATGTGAGAAACAATGTTCTTTCAAGTGTAAGCCTGCTACTTTCAGAGTCTGACCTTGAGACTTATTAATAGTCATGGCAAAACATAACTTTATTGGAAATTGCAGCCTCTTGAATTGAATTACAGAATCAGTTGGTGATATTGGTATCTGGGTATGAAAACTGATTCTCCTGCTGCACATCCAGATAGAATTATTGCTTCAATAACATGAGGCATCATTTTTTTGATAACAAATCTAGTCCCATTACAAAGCTTAGGTGGATCAAATTTCTAAGTAACATTATTGGGGCACCAATTTTAAGTTCTAATTTATGAGAAGGCAGACCAGACATCTCCAAAGAATTCAAAAATTCAACTGGATAATTCACTGCTTCATTTGGATCAATAACAGTGTCAATGATTTGTAATTCATGGTGTCTCCCTCCAGGGAATTAATTAGCTGAGAATTGATTGAATTCACTGTAGAATTTTGAGGTGCTAGAATAGCCCTTTCACACAACCACTTCTCAGACTTGAAATTTTCTTGTAGATTTGGAAACACATTACAAATCAGATCAGTTTCTGTTTTCACTATTGTACTTATTCTTGATGGATCTAATAAACCATCATTATCCAATGGTCAGTTCCTCCTCCAAGGGCCAATAAATCTTCTGCAAATTGCTTAGACAATCGGTCTCTTTGCAAATATTCTCTCATATTTGTTTGGAGTTTAAGATTCTTCACATTCCTCCACAATCTTGAAGACTTTAAGCAAGCTTTTATTTCATCTGCTTTTGTACCTTTTGGGATCACTGGGAGAGTTTGTCTAAAATCACAGACAAAACTAAAGTTATTCCTCCCATTGGCAAGTCATTTTCTCTGATATCTTTCAAAGTTCTATCAACAGCTTCCAGAGCTTTCTTGTGTGCCATAGTACATTCATCCCAGATGATAAGACTACATTTTTTGAGAACTTGGGCAATATTTGAACTTTTAGTAATATTGCAAAAAGGATTTTCATTACTGGACAAATCTATGGGAAGCTTGAATGTAGAGTGGGCTGTTCTTCCATTAGGCAAAAGTGTAGCTGCTATTCCTGAAGATGCAACAGCCAGAGCAATTCTTCCTTTCTGCCTTGCTTTAGCTAGTACCAATTTAGTCACAAAAGTTTTCCCAGTACCACCTGGAGCATTCAAGAAGAAAATGCCTCCATGATTCTTTTGAACTGAATCTAAAATTTCCACATAAACTCTATTTTGCTCTGGTAAGAGCTTTGGCTCATTTTCATTAATGAATCTGGTTAGAGCTTCTATGTCATAAGAGGTTTCTGTTAACATTTCTCTGCTTAATCCACTTTCATTGTTTCTGATGGGTTTAGGAAGACCATAAATTTGAAGTTAATTCTCTCCCATAGTGAGAACTTTATTTTCTATGTCAATCAATGACTCATTGTAGATTTGATCATTGTAAGTAAATTCAATTTCTGGAAATTGTAACTGCATTTGATAATGATAATCTTCTGTTAAATCATCCTTGTACTTTGTCCAAAGTCTGACAGAATCACTAACATTGCATGCATTGAGAAGCATTGCAAAAAGTGTTCTTAGTCCAGAAGGAGAAGTTGATACTGAGGCCTCTGAAAGTGTAGCATCCCATTGAGCATCATCTTCAAGCAATCCTCTCTGCAAGCAAGCTTCTCTGTAAGTTGGATACACAATCCCATTCACTGTTCTAAGGTCATTAAATGAGGTTGGACCTTTCACTTCAAATAATAACATTCTGAGGAAAAAGCATTGTAAAGTAGACTCTCTGTCCATTTTCTAGATGGACAGAGAGGTGAACAACTGTTGGATAATGATCATGCATAAGAAATCCAAATATTCTCCAGCATGCCTCAAAAATTAAATGGTTAACACAATAAAAAGGTTTAAAGATATTTGGAATGACGCGGAGAACTAAACTAGGAGTAGGAGTAGTTCTAAATTGGCGCCTTTTTAGAATGATTCAGCTCTACTGTTCCTCTAATCAATGCCATCTGAATTAATTCATTTTAAAATAGTCCCCTTCTCTCAGTGTTGCTAATATAAGCATTAATTTAAAGAAAGGGAACGTATTTAATTATTTACATTTTTCTGCTTAAATACAATGTGAAACTACTTATTGTGTGTGTGTGTGTGTGTGTGTTTTGTTAGCAAAAACACACACACACTTTTCGTTTTAGGCTTGTACTAAGGGAATGTGGTTTGTGTAAGCCAGGGATGCGCAAAGGTTTTTGTCTATGGTTGATGTGGGATCCCCCCACTGGGAGCCCTTAGTGTAAGCCAGGGATGCGCAAAGGTTTTTGTCTATGGTTGATGTGGGCTCCCAGTGGGGGGATGGTGCTTTGCAAAGTGGCCTAAAACCTTCCTTATTACCACATGTGGCCACATATAAAATTTCAGAAAGATTCGTCAAGTCTGTGAGGAATGCATAGAGGACAAACGGACATACAAACATACAGACGAACAAAATTATTGGTGCTTTGCAAAGTGGCCTAAAACCTTCCTTATTACTACATGTGGCCACATGTAAAATTTCAGAAAGATTCGTCAAGTCTGTGAGGAATGCATAGAGGACAAACGGACATACAAACATACAGACGAACAAAATTATATATTAGATATAGGCTTGTTTCATAAATTAAAAAAATATACATATATTATATTTAATATATTGATTTTTAATGAAATAGGTTTCATATATTTACATGTTTTAAAATCCCCAGAGTCCACTTTAGATATTGCTCTAAATAATGTCTACATGTGTATGTCTGTCTGTTGAACAAGTTTGTGACCACACGATGAATCAGAGATTAACAGTATAAAAATGAAACCCTATTTTAATTAGTCATTGGTTTAGAGAAATACGTACAACGGAAAAGTATTTTATATCAAAATGAAAACCACTATTTTCTGCTTTTAGTTCCTTTGGTGCGTTCTAATTTTCGGTAACCATTATTCCATTTAATTTTAAGAAAAATATTAACGATGTTTATGCTGTCACTTGTGGTTACTTGTCAGCTTCCTGCACTTCTTATAAAAACTTAGAAAAGAAGTTAAGCATTTTAAAGTTGGTTGAATGATTACGAGTTGGTAAGTAAGAAAATGTATTTCTGTACATATTTATTAATATATATACCATGCAGATAGAAAAATATTGGAATATTACATGTAAATCTTGAGATTCTAGCTAAAAACATTTAGATGAGAAATTATAAGCTATTTAATGGGAAAGTTTTTAACTATAGAAATTAATCTGCTAAAGAAATCACTACAGCAGTATAGAGGTTAATTTATTTAAAAAATGATAATAAGAAAATCACGTTACTAGAGGAGAAACTTAATTCTTTATTACATGATCTGCTTTTTTAACAATGTTTCTCAAAAAACTAAAGATGGAATAATTTTAGTCTAATTTGTAAGATTTAATTTACATAAATAAAAAATAATTATTAAATTGTAACACACTATTATTTAGATAAATTATATGCTAAAATAAAGGTTTTTTTTTATAAAATATAATGAATGTTTTAGTTTTAAATTAAAAAGTTTAATGAAATAGTTTAAAAACCTGACCTGAGGTTTATAGCCTTGCAGGGCTCGCAAACAGATAAGAGAGAAGAGCTAAATAACAGCGGTTCAGAAATTTAAGCTTCTTTTAAAGCAAAGTGTTTATGAACCTTTTTTTAAAAAGGCCACAAAGCTTGGTACTCTCTATAAGGATAGTACATCATAGGATAGGTTAGGTTGCAGGGGCAGTCCCACACAAAGCATTGGCGCTTTGTGATACCACACAATGAAGATTGATTCTACTGTGAGAGTTCTAAATTTTGCATAACTCAAGTGTATTTAGAGTAGGGATCTTCAATGAGGACCTGACATCGTACAGACTCGGGACTGATGGTTTAACATCCTTCTCCTAGGGACAACGTGCTCAGATTTATTCACCTCCTGCGTGAATAAATTGAGGGCCAGGTGAAGATCAAACCCCGGTCCTATCAGAGGCTAGTACGTTAACAACTGAGCTAACCGAGCCTCCCTAGTATATCATAATATTGAAGGGTTTTAGTCATTATATTTTATTATAAAAACAGATATATTTTTGGTTTATTTTGAACAGGATACTGCATTTATTTTGAAAATTTTGGTTAATTTTCAGATTTAAAAATTACCAAATAATACTTCCAGAGTAAATATTACTTCCAGAGTCAAGCTAATTATCACGTAACAAAATTACAAAAGTCCGCCTTACCTCGTGAACAGTGTTATTTGAATGTATTTAATCATCATGTCTTCATCTTGTTGGACACACGATGCTAACTTTAAAGAAATAATTAAATTACTTCCGTTGATTAACACTAACTTAATAATATATTGACAATTACAGTCTAGTTAAGTTGAGAATATAGCGTTACAGATTTTTTGCAACATTTGTATTAATAGTAATAATCTCGACATAAACAGTATTAATATTAATAATATTGAAATAAATTCAATACAACTGAGATTGGAGTGTATTACATTTAGTTCAAATTGTTGTTAAGTAGTTTATTTCTTGGACATAAAACTTAATCTGATAATATTTAAAATATTCCTAAAATCTCTTACCTTTTAATTTTCATCGTTGTAAAATTCTACGGAATTTAAATTCCCAGTAGTATTATCTCAACCAAAACGTTTGTGGATTCTAACGTAATAACATTGACAGAATAATTCAAAATTATTACATTTAATGAGATGATAATAATTTTCAAAGACAAAGGAGTTCAGCAGGTGATTTTTCTTAAAAATGTTGTTCAAAGCAGCATCACATAAAAGGTTGTAATTCTCTTCAAGTAATCGATTTTTATCTCTCTCTCCCTTTAACTCTCTCTTACTTTCTCTTTCAAACGATAATAATTAGCTTGTTTCCTTTAAGTATAATATTCAGTTCACTCTTATCCTTTAATAATCTAACCATCCTGAACCTGTTTGAGCTTCAAGAGAACCAAACCATCAAATCTACGTCGGATACAATCCTATCAGTCAAAATTCTTAAACAACTTTCACCCTACAGTTTTAACTACCAAAAAAATTTATTTATCAACATTTCAAAGTATTTTTTATTTGCAACTTTTCTATAAACTGTTTTACAGTAGGCTCTCAACACACATAAACCCTGTTTCTTGCATGCTTCTAATAAAGCTAGGAAGAGGGTAAAAAAAGAATGTGGCCGCGGTACCTTCTTTTTATTGGGGGAGTATCCATGTTGGGGGAGTATCCAATGTGTGTCTACAAAATGCCCTCTAAGTGAACAGTTAAATTATAAGCACAAAGTTAAAAATGTTCTAAATAAAAATAATTTATAGTTTAATTACCAAAGAATAATAACAATTATACGTTAAATATACATACTGTATTATTTAACGGCTACCATTGCTTTTTATTACTATCATTAAAGAATAGTATTCAAGAAAAAGATAGATTTCGTTAACAGTTTACACTTTGATGTCATCAGGAGCCATTTTCTTGTATTTTCGTGAATAGCTGACAGTGTGTGCATAGAAGATAGGTTTTGATTTATTTTTCTAAGCATACTCAAATGCTTTTGTTTCCCAGATGACAATGTTAGTAAAATATAGTTAATTAGAACCATATAGTTTGCTGTGTTACAAAAACATAAGTTTTCTCAACTTTTAGAGATATCGAGTTGTATACTCATACGTATTGTTAGTGCCGCAGAGGTTAGTAAATAAGATATTACTATCAACCGTCACACATCGTCTATCGCTGGTGAAGTCGCCCGACCGGTTTCACAATGGCTGCATCATCATATAACATATGATAATATGACGATGACGCAACCATTGCGAAACCGGTGGGGCGACTTCACCAGCGATAGATGAGGTATGACGGTTGATAGTAATATCTTGAATACTCATACTTTTAATGTTCTTAATATTGAGATGTAAAAGTAAAATTGTTGTTAATTTTTACTATTAAAAAATCCCTATGAGACTTAAACGACTGATTTTAATGCAAAATATCACCAACTATGGTTACATATAAAACATTTTAGAATCTTGTTTTACAAAACAGTTAATGAATAATGAGTAGCCATTGTATAGGAAGACATTTCATGTGATTGAAACTACATAATAAGTATAAAGAGTTGGAGTATTTAGAAAAACAAATGTCCATAGGGTTGATTTCTCTTCAAAATATGCCTGAATGTTCTTATAAAAATGCATAATAAACTTTCAGTATTGCTAAAACATGAAGTGATGAAGAATCCAAAACTTAAACTTTTTCAAAAGGTCATAGGGTCTCCTAATGTCATAGGTTCTTGCACCATTATTAACAATATTTCCAAAACATAACAATTCAACCTTCATCATAACTGGTAAAATTCAAGCCATAATATAGTCAAAGGAAATATTAAATTATTTCTGATGGTGGTAACAGATATTTTTTTAATAAGTTAAGTAGAGTTTACACTAACCATTTTTTTACTTTTTTTATTGAATTGATAATAATAATAATAATAAGATGTTAAAACCTTGATAAATTCTTGAATTATTTCAAAATAGAGATAAACGCATTATTCACACTTAGATGTGAAATGTGCATCTTTTTAAATTACTGTATAAAGTTTTGTATTTATAAGGCTTATTCTATAGCAAAAACATCTATTTTTGTTGATAGATCTCAATTACACATCTTTCTCCTATAATTTTCTTAAATCTTTGAAAAAAAAATATAGATATAACTAATAGTGAAACTAATGGGGGTAGGCCGGCAGGAGTCCCCGAGGTAATCACAAAAAGAAGTGGAGTAATATGCGTGGCAGAGCGGTGGGTTTGTATTGCAGTCACGTGGTGATGGATTATTCAGGATAGCAGCGCGGCCCCGGGGACCGTACCGACAATCTTCATCCTTCGAGAGCCATGTCAGTCACCAATATTCCTCTATTTTACTTTTATTTTAATCTGCCAGTCATTCAAATAAATCTAGAGATAGATATTTCAAAGATGTTTATTGTATTTCTTTATACCAGTCCAATGTGACTTCTCATTATGGTCATGGGTTGAGAAATAACTCCCTGATTCACTAATAAAACCTTGAAGCAGATATCTCAATACCAATACAATGACTTATATAAATATAGTATATAGTTTAAAACAGCACGCGGAATGGATAAGCACACCTAAGGGCTCCAAGTTTTGATACAACTGTTATCACAAGAAGGAATTGAAACAACGGTTGGTGGAGCGACTCATTCACAGCAGTAGAGTAGACCATATATTTGGTGAGGCAGTCACACGGCATTTAGGTTAGGACTTATTTAAGAGTTGCTGCATCACCATCTATGTCACCATCGTCATCACTATGGGGTCACTCGTCCTGGTGACAACGAATATAAAACTATGAAAGTGAATTATTGTTAGTTCTTTTCTGCGTGTGATTTATTGCAGTTCCAGCTGATTTATATAATATCAACAAAAGATCTAAAAATTATTAAAACGTTTCAGGGTAAACTATAGATGAACAGTAAATAGAAGAACACAATTACAGCCTCTAATTTTCTGTTTAACTGTGATCAGGAGTGAAGAGCTAGGGACTAGCAATGCTAGTCTAGCAAAATGTTTTTGTCTCGAACTGTTGCTTTTCAGTTGTTTCGAAAATTAGAGATTGTGTGCGCGTATATCCATTTACTATTTATCTGCAGTATAGATATTTCAAAATAGAGATAGACGCATTATACACACTTAGTTTTGAAATGTGCATCTTTTTAAATTACTGTATAAAGAATAACATATTTAATATATTAAATATATAACAAGATATCACAAAAAACACGCAAAATAACAATCGACGTCCAAACCACAACAAGAAATGAGAAAAGAGACTAAGATCTTCTAACCATAACAAGCCGTCTTCGTCAGAGTCAAATCCCAACTGAAACCCCAGTTGGGATTTGATTCTGACAAAGACCACTTGTTGAGGTTGAAAGAGAGTCTTTTTTTTTCATGTCTTATTGTGGTTTGGACGTTGATATATTTATATATATACTTTGAATAATAACTAATATGCTATATCCCACAACTGCCATTTACCCATTTTGGTAATTAAATTGAATTCATTACTAAAATTAAAAACAATGTTTCTATTATCTAGATCAGAAATAATTCATTGAAATTATGAATACGTTGTTATCACTAATTATCTTTTAAAGAATTATAAAATCCATGGAGGTGAATTATATAATACGGTACTATATTCTGATTAACTGATTTAATTAAATAACTATCAAGTTGCCACTTAAATAACCGGCATGTATTAAAGGCCCAAAGGATCATTTTTTCCTTCAACGAAAGGAACTGCTAAAAACGTAAACGCTATGATAGATAATTTTTAACAAATTCAACTCTTTGAAATCAACCTATCCATTTAATCAATTTTGATCCACAACATTTTTTTGTTTATATTTGATGGTCTTTTATTTGATATTCTCATAAAATTAAGATAAGATAATTAACATCAATCAAAGCTCTTTAAAAATATATTAAAATATTTTTTAATAAAAATAATTACATAACACTTTTATAAACTTTCAAACCGAAAAAAAATAGTTTTACACAAATCACAATCTATTCATATTAAATATCAACTAAACAGTGAAAAACACAGTATTTTTTTTATCAAAAAGATGTTATCAGTTTTTACCAAATCACCAAAACTCGAATTTCTGATAAAGTATTCTCTAAAAATAGACAGTATTTGTATCAATATTGATGTTTCGTTTCAATACGAACTATTATATTTATCATGGAACTTTGGTGACTGTATCTTTCAGAAGATATTAAAACTTGTGATTCCGTTTAAAATTTGATATACAAATTTTGAAAATATGTTCATACCCTATATTTAATATAGATGTAAATTAAAGTAAATGCATTACAAACACACAAATAATTAATATTAAATTCGAAAATAATAAAAGAGGGTAACCATTCGTTACAAATAAAAATATTCCTAGTTTTATTTTACCATAAGTTTTATTGTTATTTTTTCAGGTCAGTAAAGTTCTACTTATACGATTCCATATATCACCAATACAATTTTGGTAAATCAGATTGAGTTTTAAAAAAATAATAATTTATTATTACTTTTTTTAATAAGGTTTTTTGATAAGGTTTCTGATTGAAAAATAAAGATAATGTAGTAAAGATAAATAGCATTTGTTTGCTTTTTAACCAAACTAATGTATGAAGAATAATGTTGATAGTATATTAATTCAGTTTTTTGGGCTATTCTAAGTACATTTAAAATGTTCTTAAATAACATCGTCTTGGGAGGTCATCAGTCCAGTAACGAAAGACCCACTTGAGGCTGGTGAGCCGCAGTTTCATGACATATACCAGGGGTTCTAATAAGGAGTGAACTTCACCTCCAGGGGTAAGTTTTAGTTTTTCAAAGGGGTGAATTGTGACCACAGGAAGTTTTCAGAGTGAGGAAACCTATCATAGGTTTTGACCTCTTACTTACAAATTAAAAAATTTGATTGAATTAATATTTTATATAACCATCAGTAATTGTAATTACCATTTCATTTGTAATATTCGATTATAAAAATAATCCATGTAAAGTTGTAAAAGTGTATATACTACCTTGGAAAGAAGAGGGGGTGGGGGAATGGCATTGTGTGATAGGCGACAGGAATGAATGGGGCTAAGAAGGCTGAGAACTCCTGACATATACAATAATAGTATTAACTTTATTGTTAGTTTTTTTGTTAGTGCTAGTGTTATTAAAAATTAGTTTTCTATTTTAATGGCTAAATATACAAAGAGCTGCAATTTTGGTTGGTTATGAAAGATACAAAGTTTGAAATTAAAAGAAAAAGTATAACCAGTCAAGGAAACAAATGAACCTGGACTCTTTCCCTGCTCTGGCGAGTGTTTTTATCATAATTAATTGATATACCACAGCTGAATTGACAATTCTGCTATAAGCTTTGAGGTCATTTATGTTCAGTACAGGTGGAAGATAGCCAACGGGAGACCTTAGAGGCTCCCATAACTATCCCAGACAAGGTGGAGTTTAGCCAACGAGAGGTTTGTAATCTCTCTCTACGAGTCATTTCTTTTGAAGTACTAACAACACTCCTCACAATGAGATTGGGTTCGATGAACCACTAGTAGCAAGCCCTGATCCCGGGGTTGCTACCCTTTACCCTCTTCGGAGGAGGATGACCGAGTTCAGAAGAACCCTAGGGTAGTCTTAAAACTGTAAGGCATTGTAGGTAAGGCTGACTACTGTATTCGCTCAGTTCAGTCAGTTTATGTTCTATTCCTGGTAGCTTGATTTTATGGGCACTAATCAATGAGTCATCTTGAATGAAGTAATAACAGAGAGCGCAGTGAGCAGTTGAAACCTAGAGATGATAAGGTTGGAGAATTCTAGGAATAATCTTTGTACAAGTTCGTCTCGATAAGTTTGGATTTTTGTCTTCATTTGTCACCAGTCATATAGTGTTGTCAATGGTATTATCAGCTCAAGAAGGCCGCACTTATGTTGGGTTATCTAAATTGAGTATTTGTTTTACTATTTGAAACAGTTTCAAGATTAGTAATCCATGAGGAAGAAAAAAAAACAAATAAGCATTGGCTTTCTATGAAAAGTCACATCTTGAAATTTTGATGAAATTTTAAACTATATCTATTGTTATTCCTATAAACAAGATACGATAAGAATTACAACTATTTATGACATTAAGATACCAAATATAACGATTTAAAAATAAATCCTAGATATTATTATTTCAACAGAGTTGTAACTGCTGATAAGGTTTCAAGATATGTAAATATTTAGCACTCTCTTTAAAAAAAACAAATCAATATAATTAACGTCTGTCATTGTTTATGATATGTCTACTTACAGCAATGTTAAGTAAAAAACGGTATATATTTTTTTTATAAACTAAACATAAAATGTTTAGTTAATATTATGTACTTTTAAAAAAAGATTTGC
>JAPFBL010001407.1:0-14103 GCA_026182355.1 Hermatobates lingyangjiaoensis | reverse complement strand
AAAACAATAGAACCTTAGACCTTTACTTTACGTCATCAGAGACTAAACAAAGTAAGATCTTTTGACACAAACTGGCATAAAGTCATCATCATATGATATAAAGTGAAATGTCACAGAGATTAATTTTTATTGTATTACTTTTCCTTTGTGGTTTTATACTTCATATATATAATATATATTATATATATATATATATATATATATATATATATTATATATATATATATTTCACTATAAAACAGAAAAAACATCCAAACTGGACAGATACGAGTTTAAAATCAAAGAAGAGCAACACACAAAGTAAAGAAACACTAAAAACACAATTTTGGGGAATTTTCTTCAAGAGAAAATAGAGAAGGAGACCGAGCACGCTATAGACACATCGGCTACCCAGGTACCCCGGGTCGGTTTTTTTATTACATATATATATATATATATAAATTAGTTCAATATAAACAAAAAACATAGAGAAATCAGAAGAACACACTTACAGTCTCTAATTTTCGGGTTTGAACCGTCTTCAGGAGAGATAAGAGAGGGAAACCAAGCGCACTGGATCAGAGACGGTTGGAGACCAACAGTGTTTGCCGCATGCGCGCCCGTTCACAGAAAATAAGGTAACAGGAATCAATTTATAATTAATTTATATTTATAAAATAAAATAAAATAATGGAATATGAAAACAATAAATATAAAAAAGAAAAAATTGAAAAAATAAGGGAAATTGATACAGAGAAATTGATACATAAACAAAATGCTGACTAAGCTATGATAAAAAAAATAAAACTAAGAATACAAATAATAATAACAAATGAAATAATTTAATAAAAAATGTGAAAAGGCAAGGAACTTTTAGACATTATCGCTTTAGATTGAGGCCAGGTGCACTGCGCGCACTTAATAGCCAAATATGGGCCTCTTCGGAGGCTCGCAGTGTGAGATCTTTGCTGTCAGGGGGTATTTGTCGCAGAATCTGTAACCTGTAGCACTCATTAAAAGGGAGACCGTGGCTATTGGCATGTATGGCAATGGGAAGATGGGAGCGGCTATTGACCGAAGCTCTGTGACCGTTCACACGGAGACTAAGCTTGGTGGATGCTCGGCCCACGTAGAACGAATCACACTTGGTACACTCCAAACGGTACACACAGTTTCTGGAGGTACACGAGCAGTCAGTTGCAACAGGATAGAGGGTGTTATGGGGGGGAGCTGTGAAGTGTGGTTGGGGATTTATAATGGGACACGTGAGGCAACCTCGACGTCCGCACAGTTGCGCTCCAGAGGGCAAACTGTTTGCCCTCGTGGAGGTTAGCTTCCTGTGCGAAAGAAAATTGCCAAGGTTGGGAGGACGTCTGTAGGATAGGCGTGGCGGATTAGGAAAGGTTTTGGAGGTGGCTGGGAAAGGATTGATCGGGAAAAGTTCTTTAATGATGGTACCCAGTCTGTGGATACCTGGGAAGTAGGTTGTTTAAGGTAGGGAGACCCAGAGGGAGAGGAAGAGGAGGTTGATGTAGGATTGTGTGGGGTCGTGGCAGGAACAGTTTCTTGTTAGGAGGGGAAGGGTAACCTCGCTCTACAAATTTACTTTTTAGGCTATTGATATGTAGGTGTTTATCTTGTAGTCTGTTACAAATCCGGTGAATTCGTATGGAGAGGGATCTCGGAAGGATTTCTTAATGTGGGGAGGGTGGCAGCTATTGAAGTGTAATATAAATGGGATTAGAGGGTTTAGAATGGACGGAAGTAATGAGAGAACTATTGTTGAGGGTGATATCGACATCAAGAAAGGTAGTGGATCTGTTGGAAATGTTATGGGGTAAAGGAGATGGAAGAGCAAAAAGATTTGAAGTTGTCGACGAAGACTTCTAACTCGGAAATGCCATGGGTCCAGATAAAGAAGATGTCATCGATGAAGCGGTATACATATATATATATATATATATTATATACGAGTTCGAAACTAACAAAGAGCAACACATAAAGTAGGGAAACACACTTACAGACTCAAATTTTTGGGTAATCCGTCTTCTGGAGAAAAGAGAATGGGAGACCAAGCACGTTGTAGACGCAACGGCAAGTAACGGTTACTTGCCGTTGCGTCTACAACGTGCTTGGTCTCCCATTCTCTTTTCTCCTGAAGACGGATTACCTGAAAATTTGAGTCTGTAAGGTGTTTCCCTACTTTATGTGTTGCTCTTTGTTAGTCTCGAACTCGTATTGTGTCCAGTTTGGATCGTATGTCGTTTTATCAGTGAATATATATATGTTAGTGTATTTCGGCAGCAAGTCCTGTTTTAGGCATACTGTATGGACTTTAATAGCAGATTCTGGATATTGAATTTAACACCACCAAATTTCACCTAGGCATAGCATAACTGTGTTCTTTTGACATTTAAACCCCAATGAAGTATGTATCTGTATATTTAGTTAATATAAGTAGTTTAATGATCTGACGATGACTTATAGGGCCGAAAGCTTGTTGTACTAGTTTATATTTGTAGTTAATTAAATATAGATTCCCGGTCAAGTGGTTTTAGTGTTCTAGCCTTCTGAATGTCTTTTGCTAGCTTACTTTGTAAATTACCACATCACAAAGGAAGATCGTGAGGAAAATAGAAGCGATAAATAAAAAAGTTATATATATAAAAAGATATCTCATAAACACGTGAAATAACAATCAATGATCAAACCATAATATGAAAAGGGAAAAAAGACTTTCAACCGTAAAAAGCGGTCTTCGTCAGAGTCAAAAACGTCAGAAGGTTTTTTAACCGTAAAAAGCGGTCTTCGTCAGAGTCAAAAACATCAGAAGGTTTTTTAACCGTAAAAAGCGGTCTTCGTCAGAGTCAAAAACGTCAGAAGGTTTTTTAACCGTAAAAAGCGGTCTTCGTAAGAGTCAAAAACGTCATGGCGTTTTTGACTCATACGAAGACCGCTTGTTACGGCTGAAAGATCTTAGTCTTTTTTCCCTTTTCATATTGTGGCTTGATCATTGGTTCATATATATATATATATATATATAAATTCGCTTCTCTTTGGAGTGACTCACTTCTTTGTCTTTCTACCTGATGACGACAGGATGGAAAAATGGTAGTGAATTTTTGTGATCTCTTTTATGTGTGTTGTTTCTATGAATATTATTTATATGTCTTTTCATATTTGAAGATCATTTTATATATATATATATATATGTGTGTGTGTGTGTGTGTGTGTATGTATGTGTGTGTGTGTGTGTGTGTATTTTGGGAGCAGACCTTCAATCAAACATGTTTTATTAAAAATTATGCCAATTTTAACTTTTGTTGAATTACTTTATATTTTACCAGAAAGGTGGAAATCCATAGTCAGAAAACTTGAAAAATTAACCCGAAAAAGAACAAAAGTTAAAATTGGCATAATTTTTAATAAAACATATATATATATATCTTTTGTTGAACGACCTTTGTACAAAGAGTGTAAAGTTCGTTCAACAAAACATGTATAAAAGAAGGATTACTCCCCAAATTTACAAATATATATATTATATATTATATATACAAAATTGTCACAATAACACGTGATATAAATATTCAGGTAACTCACCACAAATAAAAGAAGATAGTCGCTCTGAGGCCTTTTGTTTTCACGTCGTCAGAGAGCAAGTGAATACAAGTTTAAATCTTAATCCAACTTTAAATCAAAATTCATAACCTGTCTACAACTTGTATTCACTTGCTCTCTGACGACGTGAAAACGAAAGGCCTCAGAGCGACTATCTTCTTTCATTTGTGGTGAGTTACCTATATATATATATATATATAATATATAATAAAAGTTTGTCAGGGCTCTGTGAGTTTTATCACTATTATCAGGAATGGTCGAGTCCTGATAAACTTTTATTTTGTTTCTACTACATGTCAATACTTTTATCATATTTATATATAATATATATATGGGAAGGGAGTGTGTTTGTGGAGAGAGCGAGGGCGATGGCGTCCTATATAAAGGAAAGCAAGAGTTAGGAGGGGCAGTCCACTGCTCGCCTTCGAGATGGTGC
The DNA here is from genome assembly GCA_026182355.1 of Hermatobates lingyangjiaoensis. Classification (NCBI taxonomy): domain Eukaryota; kingdom Metazoa; phylum Arthropoda; class Insecta; order Hemiptera; family Hermatobatidae; genus Hermatobates; species Hermatobates lingyangjiaoensis. Next base: position 10,067 of record JAPFBL010001407.1, on the reverse strand, counting down.
CTTCCTCTTATCCTGGTAACTACACTATATATCTCTAATCTATTTGTATTTGTCTTCGCATGCTTTTGTTTACACTTTTGAGTATTCAATGGCCTTTTAAGTCTTTTCTTTGGTAGTCAAACCCATCAGTACTATCCAGTGTGAAAAGTCAAAAACCATTTGGCTTTGAGTATCTCCATTATCATCGACTTGTATAAGTCTTTCCTTATAATCATATAATCCTGTTATTATTACTAATATCATTGTTGACCACATGACGCCATGCCTTATGATGGCTTATCTCATATCTTATGACGCAATCTACTTACCCATGATAAACCTGAAAATTTATATATTTAATCCGAGCATTAATTACTCAGCACTTGAGCACTGGAGTGGCCGAGAACATTTCACCTATAAGTAAGTCTGTGACTACAACTCATTCACTTAGTTACTTATTGACCTCACCACTTATACTAACACAATAATATGATAGTATAGTAAAAAAACTCAGATATTTCATGAACACATTCACTTTGACTCTGAAGAAGACCGCTTGTTACGGTTGAAAGATCTTGGTCTTTTTCTCTAATTTTCTGTTGTTTGGACGTTGATATTGATATATAATCAATATATAATTTTATCAACATCTAAACTACAATAAGAAAAATCAAAAAACCTAGTTACATTTTGTTTTACGTGTTTTTTTGTGAAATTTTTGTATATAATTTTATATATATATATATATATAAACAAAATTTTAAAATTATTTCTAGAGGACTTATAATTATTAAATAATATCAGAAAAATCATTTAAAAATAAAAAATATAATTTCGAAAACGTATACATTAAAATATATAAATATAAAAAATAAATTATAGCCTTATCTTGTGTTGTAGCCCTAATAATGATGCACAAATTCATCGAAACGGCATAAGAAGGATTAGTTCAATTTCAGGACCTAGCCTTCAAAAGAACTTAAACTGTGATATTATTCAAAACTGTGATAAATAATACATATAACAGAAACGTATTAACTTCAGTTTTTTTATTATATATTTAAGTTATATATTTATTATATATATATATTATATATATATATATTATATTTAATATATATATATATATATATAGTGGACTCCGAAAAAAAACACTTATTTCGGAGAAAGATCTTAGTCATATTTCTGATTTCTTACTGTGACTTAGACATTGATGTACATATTATATATATTCAAAAGAATTACAATAAACACATTATGCAATCAATGAGGTTTAAACAGCAAGGAAAAAGGAAATCATGAAATATTAGCAATAAAATGTCTACTTTCATTCCACTTCATTCCTTTTTTCCTTATCGTTCTATATATATATATATATAGTTCACCAAGGAAACAGAAAAACATGAAAACACACACAAAAAAGACTCACAACGATATTTCGACATTCATCGTCATCGGGCAGAAGTAGTCCCTTCGAGTAGCTGAAGCTAAATTAGTTTCAGCAACTCTAAGGGAGTATATATAAATATAAAGTATATTAATTATAATTTAATATATAAAAATATTTATATATTAATTATAATTATATATATTTATATATATATAAATATATATATATATGAATAATAAAAAAATAATTTATTATGTATTTATTATGTAAATTAAAAAATAATTTACCACAATGAAACTAATTTGAAAACAATGCTCTAAGGCTTTTATTCGTTTTGACGAAAGGCCTTAGAGCTTTGTTTTCAAATTAGTTTCATTGTGGTAAATTAATTCATATTATATATGACCGAACCACAATATGAATGGAAAAAAAAGACTAAGATCTTTTTTATCTTAGTCAAACCAACATATTGTGGTTTGATCATTGATTGTTATTTCACGTGTTTACGTGATATTATATTGTTATATAATATACGTTATATATATATATATATATTAATATATATATATATATATATATATATATATATATATATAAAGTTCAAAAACGAAGGAAAGCAACACACAGAGAAACAAACACACTTACAAACTCAAATTTCTGGATGATCCGTCTTTAGGAGAAAAGAGAATGGGCGACCAAGCACGTCAGAAACACGACGGCAGGAGAAAATTTGAGCGGGTTTCCTCTCGTCGTTTTCTGTGTGCTTGTTTGCCCATTCTCTTTTCTCCTGAAGACGGATCTCCGAAAATTTGAGTTTGTAAGTGTGTCTCTTTCTTTGTGTGTTGCTCTCCTTCGTTTTTGAACTGATTTGCGTCCAGTTTTGGACCGTTTTTTTGAATTTTAAGTGAAATATTATATAATTCTAAACAGTTAGGTTTTTGACTCTTACGAAGACCGCTTGTTACGGTTGAAAGACCTTAGTCTTGTTTTCCCATTTCATATTGTGGTTTGATCATATTATATATATTTATCTGGAAACAGCAGAGGTTATTGAGGGTTGGTCTACACAAACAAACACTTCACTTACGCCAACGTTTCGCTATATTTATATAGCATCATCAGGGCTGTACAAATAACAAGATATACGTCTGACAGATAGACACAACGAAAACAGTATAATTACAAAACTAGTAGTATATTACAAAACTGATAAGACAGGTTAAACAGGTTGTCCAGAAAAGCTAAGCGTTTATAATATTGCAAAATTTACTAAGATTGGCAATGTCTGTTTTTTTTTACATGAGTTCTCTGATTTTGAAATATGAAGCATCTGTTTTGTTAAACGTTTTGTTTGGTTTGGTTCACAATCAGTATTGATCAACCCTCAATAACCTCTGCTGTTTGTTGTTATTTTTTGTGATCGAAAAAAGATGAATTACTTATATATATCTGTATGTATGTATATAGTATGTATGTATGATATAAAGGTATGTAAATGTATATGACCAACATGCAATATAAAACAGTTTGATAAAAAAGAGCAACACAATAGGAACTAAAACACTTTCTAGAATCAAATTTCGAACCGCAGTTCGTCTTGAGGAAGAGACTGGAAGAAGAAGAACGACGATATTGCCAGACGGCGGAGCAGAGTCCAGTATATATGACTAAAATGAATCAGTTTGGTAAGTCTTCACGATCAAACTGTCAAAGTCAACATTCTGATGATATTTAAAATCTTTTTTATAGACTCATATAAGCCTAAAAAAAAAAATTAAATGAAAATGAAAATTATTTAAAAAAGAATGGAAAATTATTCGATCATTACATAGAGTTTAAATAAATAAACAGTAATTAAAGTAAGAATATTTGAAAATGAAAAAAAAAACCCTTTGTTATATAAATCACAAGTGTAATAAATATGAATATTAAAAAACGATGTTTGCATAAGTAAGTGGAAAATATTTTTTACTAAAAGTACGAGCATTGCATACACCTTAATGTGAATTTATTAGTTATTAAGTGTAAATTGTAATTACTTTCATATAACATAAATAAAAGGTTCCCAAACTTTTTTTATCAAAGTAGTCTATAATTTGTGTAACAGGAGTGAAAAATGTGTTTGAGATTTAATAAAACCTCATTTCTTGGTTACTTGGCTGTAGAAAGCTATGTTAGGTATCGTCACCCCAATGTAATATTCCGTTACGTAAACGTCCATTTTCATATTCATGTTTATTACACTTATATCATGTAAACCAATTGTTTTTCATCTTCAAATATCACACACTCCTATAACTTTGCCATATTCTTATGCTTGTTACATTAAACACGATGTAAATTATCTGTATGTTTTTTAAACGACCAATTTTCATCTTTTTTTTTATTTTCCTCTATTTTTACTTTACTATAAGTAAGTATAGTGATCGTGAAAAAATTCGATCTCGAGATTTTGACGGAATTACATGTTTTGAGGTCCCAGAAGTCGTTTTATGACGTTTTTACGATGATGTCTGTGTATGTGTGGGTGGGTGGGTGGGTGGGTGCGTGTGTTAGCATTGCTTGTTACCACGCTACGGTCCAGAATCTTTGATGGATCAAGTTGATATTTTACACAAAAATGGGCCCCATAAAGACGAAGATCCCTATTTTTGCGAAGAATTATGCATGATGGGAAAGTCACTTTTTTGCCAAAAACCGTTTTTTTTAAAACATTTATTTCTCCAAACTGATAACTCTAGAGTTTTGAATTTTGACATTATCTTTGAGGTTACAAATGCAACAAACGAAAAATATATTCAGAATTTTAAAACAACGGGAAATATTTTTTTTTTTCACTAAATTGTAAAAATTTTGACTTATAATTCAATCTCAAACCTTGTGAGAGGGATACAAGCCATACTGTTTGACGGACAATAATGAAACTATGCCTATAAATAGAACATTATGTGTAGAATGAGTTGAGATATTTTTTTTCAAAATTACATTCACTAATTTGACTTACAGGGGCGTTACAGTACGATAACAGTTTTCAGAAAATGTTTTTTGACGCTAAACGGCTGATTAAAAAATAATGAAAATTTGACCAAAAATGGAACAAAAAAATTAGCAATTCATAAAAAAAAAATCATGAAGTTTCAATTACGGGAAAGAGCAATAACGATATAAAAACTCTTTGTTTACCCTAGACTAAGAGATCACCTGCTATACTTGTCGAATTTTTTGTTTTTTTTATATTGTTTACATTGACTTAGAAATTTTTTGAGCAAATCCACTGAGAAAAATTGATTTTATAAAGGAACAGTTTAAATTGTTTATTGAATTATATAATGTAAGAGGAATAAATTGTGCAGGAAAATGATAACACTCACTCAGAAAAAATTCGTATATATGTTATTTGACAAAGGGGAAGGAAAATGATCTTATTAAATACTAAGAAGCTTATTATTTTATTATTTTAAAGATTAAAATTCCCAGTATGATAATTCTATAAAAGAACAAAAATGTAAATGATAATTCAAATCTGAATCTTTCGTTTAGAGATTAATAAATGTAATTATCGTACATCTTTAATTAACAAGTCACCTTAAAACAACATTTTCTTCGCGTTTAAAGATGTTTATCAGAGAAAAAAGGGTTTTTCCTGTTTTAAATTTAAAAATTTTACTTTAATATTCAATGTAGAAGGATGTCAAGTAAACGATGTAAGAAATCTACTGGCTGTTTGAACGAAAGCCATTTCTTGTAGGAGAATAAATCGTTTCAAGAAATGTTCACTTTGGTTTTTCAAAATGTTATTACTCCTGTTTTATACTAATTAATTATTTTCAAATAATAAATTATTTGTGATGTACAAAAATAAGCTTATAAAATGATATGTCCTTCAATCACTATCTGTACTACCTCAGGAATGATAGGCTAATAATTATATCCCATTTAGATGTTTACGTTATGCTTAAATGAGACGTTATGTTTTATATACTCCAGAAATTTGACATTAAGTTGCTTATAGTAAAGTAGAGTGTAGGCCACTCCAGATTTTTTTTTAGTTATATAGCAAACGTGTTTTAAATAGGAATCGAATCGTCATTATGGTACGAACCTGGAACCGAACCCTCAATCTTTAGTCTAACTCTCTTGGACTGTTGATACACCATTCAAATTGTTTATCCCTTTCTCTTCTCTCTCTCTATCTCTCTCTCTCTCTCTCTTTCTCTCTCTCTCTTTCTCTCTCTCTCTCTATATCTATCTATCTATCTACCTATATATATATATATATATATATATATATATATATATATAAATGAAAAAAGACAACAAATAGAAGCGAGAAAACTTACTGGGTCGATATTTCGAACTGATATATACATATATATACCAGATTCTGATTCTCGTTATCAGATTCTTCTGATTCTGGATAATAAACCTAAATTAAACCAACAGCACACAGGCAGCACACGTCAGCTCAAACTACTAGGGTGAACAATCCCCCCATCCTAACCTTAATTTATCTTTTTATCTATCCTTCTAATATTTTGAAACCCTAATGTTATCTGGTATTAGACATAGTTAATTTTATTTTTTTAGTGAAAATTTTATTTAGCTTACTGTTATGTTTACATACTTGTTCGATTGATAACAATTTTATTTCTGAAGATGGTTGGAGACAACCGAAACATGTCAAATGTTAGTTAATGAATAGTGATGGCCAACCGGAGTTTTGCTGAAATAATTCACCATCTGAATCAAGATGATTTGAAATTATCTAGAAAATAAGAAAAACTGCTTAAAAGAAATGTATGTTTGATTAAGACAATTCAGTTTAACACAATTTGTATAAAAGAAGGTCTGCTCTCTACTTATACTAATATATATATATAAAACATATATTTCTAATCTTTATAAATAAAATAATGATTTTGTCTGTACATTGCTTAAAACTGACTCATTTCATGTTTTCTTTACGTTTCATACATTGGAGAAACCGAATCCACCCTTAGAAAAATTTCTGTCGGTTTGTCGGTTTGTCGGTTTGTCGTTTGTCCGCAAAACTTTGTCACAGGTAAACTCAGCTACCATAAGACATATAAAGCTGAAACTTTTACAGTAGATTTGTGTAGGTCTAACTTAAAATATAGGCTATGAATTGATTGGAAATTCAACGTAGAAGTGAAGTTATGGACGTTTAACGGAAAAATGTTTGTCACAAGTAAACTCAGCCAATAAGACATAGCGAGCTGAAACATTGACACGGATTTGTGTGTGCCTAACTTAAAATATGGGCTCTAAATAAATTATTAATTCAGTACAGAAGCGAAGTTATGGGGCTTTTAGCTGTATTTTCCAACTTCACAGACAATTTGTTTTGAAAATACACAGGTGTGGCAAGTAGGTTTGTTAGTTGATTTTAATTTCAATTGAGATATGAATAATGCGTAATGGTGTTTCACAGAGTTAAGGATGTACTATCTATTGAGAATAAATGTTTTGTAAACGAGCAATTCTCAGCCCTTAATATGAACAGGCATAAGAAATCAACAAACAAGTTCTTACGCTATATCATACCGAGGAAAGAACTTACAAGTCAGTAAAGAGATTGGATTAGTGATGAAGAAGCAGTTCATTATCTAATTGAATTTCTTGACTCTGAATTTATTTCTCCTGGATGCCTGCTCATGAGTAAAAACTTAAAGTAGAACCCAATCATGCTGCAATTTAGTAGCAGTAACAAATTTCATGTTACGAAACATGAGTGCCCCAAAACTGTGCAACGGGACACGACTCTGAGTTCGTGCTCTACACAGATATGCCATAGAGGCGGACATAATGACTGGATGGGTATTGGGGAGTCTGTGTGTAACTTCACATACCATTGATTCCGAGCCACTGTCTGTTTACGTTGAAATGATTGCAAATTCCGGTCAGAGTCTATTTCGCAATGACGTTAACTAAGTCGCAAAGGGAGACTTCATCTAACGCAGGAATACAAGGTAGCAAAACCAAGTTTTTCTCACATGGTCAAATGTAGTTTACATGCTCAACGGTCAGAGGTTTCAACTCTTTCTTCTACCATAACCTGGGACAGACAGCTAATGTAGTGTAATAGCTGGAGACATTTGTTTAACACTGTAGTAATAATGGTATTTTCTACTATTCTATATTTTCAATGACATTTTGAAATACCCAAAAATGACAGAACTTCTGATTCCTCAGTGGTATAGCCAAAAGGCATAGGCACACGGCAATAAACCAAAACAGGAACTTCTGATTCCGTCAAAGACGGGTACGTTTGCTATGTATTATATATAACTGTCAACTTTTTTTTAATTTAATATTTGCTTAATAAATACACTGGGAATAATGTAAGGTATGGGACCAGAGTAGCCCAGTGGCTTGCGTGATCGCCGATGACAGTAGTGCAAATGTATTATAAATAAATGTAACAAACAAATATTTTTTTGAATTTAAAATGTGGATAATATAAAAGATGGTAATAAAGTAAAGGGATCTAGCCAGGGTAGCCAGTAGCTTGCCTGCTCGCCGATGACAGTAGTGCAAATGTATTATAAATAAATACAACACAAATATTTTTTTTTAATTTAATATTTGCGTAATATAAACACTGGTAATAAAGTAAGGTATGGAACCAGAGTAGCCCAGTGGCTTGCGTGCTAGCTTTTGACTGGGAGCACGTTAATTAGAACTAACTCATTTCAAGTTTTCTTTACGTTTCATAGTTCAGAGTAGCCACATGTACCCTTAGAATAATTTCTGTCTGTCGGTTTGTCCAAAAAATATTGTTACCATAAGACATATAAAGCTGAAACATTGATTGTAGATTTGTGTATGTCTAACTTAAAATCTAATCTTTGTATACAGAGGCATTTGCTTAGCACTGTACTAATAATGGTATTTTCTACTATTCTATAACTTCTAATTGTAGTATTAGTATAATACTATAATTTATATTTTAGAATACCAGGTATAATAGAATTTTTGATTCCGTCAAAGACGGGTACGTTTGCTAGTCATATATATTCGGAGGTAGCAGTAAAGGAGCGTTGTCAAAGCTATTGTTTATGGCAACAGACAGAAAAGCATAAGGGTTTAGATCTGTGAACAGAAGATTACATGGAAGACATAGCTGGCGAGCATGCGCAATGACTGACATTTTGCATGAATTGTGAAAATGGAGCGATCTTAACTTCGGGCTAAGCCTGGCTGTAGGGGGGAGGGGACTGGTTTTGTTATTGGTGTCAAGGAGGTTTTGTTGCTTTGCAAGTCACCTGTTAATAAATAATTGCCTCTCTGTGAATCTTATCAGCCCTCCTGCCACGCCTTATCAACAATCCATAGTGTTTTTTTTCCCCTGTGCCACAGGATTTCAAAAACCATAATTTGATGCCACATCAAATGTGAAGTAGTCTAGACTCATTGAGAGACGTTGCAAAGAGTGGGAAGGTACCTGCTAGGTATTACATTACCTCCAAGAGATGGCGTGTTCAGAACCTTAGGGTAGGTTAGGTTACAATGGCAGTCCCACAAGGGAATACACATACGCCGGTCATTGGCCCTTTATGATACCACACAATCAAGATTGATTCAACATTGGGAGTCCTACATTTTGCCTAACTCAAGTGTATTTAGAGTAGGGATCTTTAAGGAGTACTTGACATCGTACAGGCTAAGGGACCGGTGGAGGGACAATGTGGGTCAGTGGGTATTGAACCCCGACCTACCAGTCTAGAGGGAGCCCGTAAGCCACTGGGCTACCCTTGCCCCCTTCACAAATTAATATATATACTTCTTGAGCGCTAGTCTTTCATGAAGTTTCGATACTTGTAACATTGTGGCACCAACAGGTCCGTATATGAAATCACAATCACAAGTGTGTACAGAGACCAGGGTTAATTAATACAATGAAAAGAACTCAAGCTTTTGACCACATTAGTAATATTTTTCTGATGAAATACTCTTGTTCGAAATCAAACAAGATTGTAGTTAGTATTTTGTTCTGTTCTGCACTCTGTTCCATTTTTAGTTCTTTAAAGCCTGATGCTAGTGATGTTTACTATGTGTGAATCGTTGATCTTGACAAGGTTTGTGTTTTAAGACAACTAAAGATTTCATGTTTGACCTACCGAGATGTGAAGTTGATATCAGGACTAGGAAGACAGTGTAGCGTTGTGGTTTGCGTACCCGCCTCTGCATTGGTAGATGTGGGGCTCGATATCCATTCAGGCCGTCCATTTATTCACGCGAGAGGAGTATAAATCCGAGCATGTTGTCTCTCGGGGAGGGCTTTAAGCAGTCGGTTCGAAGCCTCTACGATGTCAGGTACTCGTTGAAGACTCCTACCCAGACATCATACCATCGTACAGGCTAAGGGACGGAGGTAGGGACAACATGCTCAGATTTATTCACCTCCTTCTGAGTAAATAGAGGTCAGTGGGTATTGAACCCCAGACCTACCAGTCCAGAGGCGAGCACGTTGCCATTGGGCTAACCTGACCCCCTAATTAATGCAAATCACAAGGATTTTAATTGATTGACTATTTATTCACGTTATCATACATGGTAATACTGATATTAAAGAAAGATGGCGGGTAAGTTTGAACTTTACGAGTACCCAAATCAACATACTGGCCTTCCCATTACTACGTGGAGTCACCAACTCTACATGTTTCTCCTGCAGACA
>JAPFBL010001406.1:0-14789 GCA_026182355.1 Hermatobates lingyangjiaoensis | reverse complement strand
TATTTCGTTTTATCAGTGAATATATATATATATATATATATATAATTCAAACATGAATGAGTTTTAACTATTAACAGTTTTAATCGTTTTAACTTATAAAATTATTAAAACTAAAGAACACGGAGAAAGACCAACAAAACTCACTTCAATATTTCCATTAAGTTAAAAAGAGTTACATAAGTATGCAGTTTTGAAAAATAATGAACTGTTAAATAATTGATTTAGAATAAAAAACAAATGCTGGAATGAGATATTTCAAGATAACTGTCGACTGTTATAATGACTTGCACAAAACAGTAATACAATGATGAAAACAATTTCACTTAAGAGTTGAGTGATTCTTTTTAATAAATAGCATTTTCAACGTTCTTCTTTCCTTTACTGTTCTATAGCTGTAATTCTTGTCCATTAAATACAAAATTATGGCCTTAATCAGTACTTTGTTCTTAGAATACTGTGACTTGAACACGATTGCTGGTACACCCTCTCTTTTAAGAAACAGTTTACTTCAACATAATAATATTGTTCATAATGTTTACCTTTATTGCGTCCATGAAATTACTTTCTTATTTGTTTGAAATCTTCTATTTTAAATTTTAAAATACAGTTTTTACTTTTCTATTATTAGGAGTTACTTCAGTCAATTTTTCCTTTGATAACGTTTTCAATCATTTGCAACAGGTGTTCAAACTTAAAATACTTATGTATTTTTAATATATATATATATGTATATATATATATATATATATATATATATATTTTCTATGGGTTGTCCGGGGAAAGGAATATGATTCGATGCGATGTTGACCAATGGGAGTAGAGTTACAGGTCCAAGCGTAAGGTCCCAGTTGCCCGCTGCTCAGCAAAAAGCCTTTGCGTTCTGCCAATAGGTATAGAGGTTGCACAGTCCCTCTGTGTTAAATGATGTTTGGCAGAAAACATTAGCCTCACTTTACAGTGAACTCCTGTTCCCTTTTTATTTTTGATTTTTGTGGTGGTTGGGTGTTGCTGTTGTTTACTATTTTCTGTTACGGATATTGCTGGATATTTAAATGATACTCTCGGTTGTTTACTGCGAAAAGCCGCCTTCATCTTCATGCCAACAGAGGTAGAGGTTGCACAGTCCCTCTTGATTATTAAGAGATGTTGACACTGGAATCCAACTTCTTCTCGTAGAAACATCTTCAAGTTGTAGGTTTTGTATATTGTTCTCTTCGGTTTCTTATGTTCATGTTTTTTCTTCAGTTGAATGTTATTGCTGCTATTGATGGGTGGCTGGTAGGTGATGAGAAGTTCTGCACTGTTGACCTGGTGGTGGTATTTGCGACATGTTTCAACCATTCTCTGGTTATCTTCAGGCAAGGAAATGGCCCAGACGTTGGTCCTTATATACAGTTTTCTATGGGTTGTCCGGGGAAAGGAATATGATTCGATGCGATGTTGACCAATGGGAGTAGAGTTACAGGTCCAAGCGTAAGGTCCCAGTTGCCCGCTGCTCAGCAAAAAGCCTTTGCGTTCTGCCAATAGGTATAGAGGTTGCACCGTCCCTCTGTGTTAAATGATGTTTGGCAGAAAACATTAGCCTCACTTTACAGTGAACTCCTGTTCCCTTTTTATTTTTTGATTTTTGTGGTGGTTGGGTGTTGCTGTTGTTTACTATTTTCTGTTACGGATATTGCTGGATATTTAAATGATACTCTCGGTTGTTTACTGCGAAAAGCCGCCTTCATCTTCATGCCAACAGGGGTAGAGGTTGCACAGTCCCTCTTGATTATTAAGAGATGTTGACACTGGAATCCAACTTCTTCTCGTAGAAACATCTTCAAGTTGTAGGTTTTGTATATTGTTCTCTTCGGTTTCTTATGTTCATGTTTTTTCTTCAGTTGAATGTTATTGCTGCTATTGATGGGTGGCTGGTAGGTGATGAGAAGTTCTGCACTGTTGACCTGGTGGTGGTATTTGCGACATGTTTCAACCATTCTCTGGTTATCTTCAGGCAAGGAAATGGCCCAGACGTTGGTCCTTATATACAGTTTTCTATGGGTTGTCCGGGGAAAGGAATATGATTCGATGCGATGTTGACCAATGGGAGTAGAGTTACAGGTCCAAGCGTAAGGTCCCAGTTGCCCGCTGCTCAGCAAAAAGCCTTTGCGTTCTGCCAATAGGTATAGAGGTTGCACAGTCCCTCTGTGTTAAATGATGTTTGGCAGAAAACATTAGCCTCACTTTACAGTGAACTCCTGTTCCCTTTTTATTTTTGATTTTTGTGGTGGTTGGGTGTTGCTGTTGTTTACTATTTTCTGTTACGGATATTGCTGGATATTTAAATGATACTCTCGGTTGTTTACTGCGAAAAGCCGCCTTCATCTTCATGCCAACAGAGGTAGAGGTTGCACAGTCCCTCTTGATTATTAAGAGATGTTGACACTGGAATCCAACTTCTTCTCGTAGAAACATCTTCAAGTTGTAGGTTTTGTATATTGTTCTCTTCGGTTTCTTATGTTCATGTTTTTTTCTTCAGTTGAATGTTATTGCTGCTATTGATGGGTGGCTGGTAGGTGATGAGAAGTTCTGCACTGTTGACCTGGTGGTGGTATTTGCGACATGTTTCAACCATTCTCTGGTTATCTTCAGGCAAGGAAATGGCCCAGACGTTGGTCCTTATATACAGTTTTCTATGGGTTGTCCGGGGAAAGGAATATGATTCGATGCGATGTTGACCAATGGGAGTAGAGTTACAGGTCCAAGCGTAAGGTCCCAGTTGCCCGCTGCTCAGCAAAAAGCCTTTGCGTTCTGCCAATAGGTATAGAGGTTGCACCGTCCCTCTGTGTTAAATGATGTTTGGCAGAAAACATTAGCCTCACTTTACAGTGAACTCCTGTTCCCTTTTTATTTTTGATTTTTTGTGGTGGTTGGGTGTTGCTGTTGTTTACTATTTTCTGTTACGGATATTGCTGGATATTTAAATGATACTCTCGGTTGTTTACTGCGAAAAGCCGCCTTCATCTTCATGCCAACAGGGGTAGAGGTTGCACAGTCCCTCTTGATTATTAAGAGATGTTGACACTGGAATCCAACTTCTTCTCGTAGAAACATCTTCAAGTTGTAGGTTTTGTATATTGTTCTCTTCGGTTTCTTATGTTCATGTTTTTTCTTCAGTTGAATGTTATTGCTGCTATTGATGGGTGGCTGGTAGGTGATGAGAAGTTCTGCACTGTTGACCTGGTGGTGGTATTTGCGACATGTTTCAACCATTCTCTGGTTATCTTCAGGCAAGGAAATGGCCCAGACGTTGGTCCTTATATACAGTTTTCTATGGGTTGTCCGGGGAAAGGAATATGATTCAAACACCCAACCACCACAAAAATCAAAAATAAAAAGGGAACAGGAGTTCACTGTAAAGTGAGGCTAATGTTTTCTGCCAAACATCATTTAACACAGAGGGACTGTGCAACCTCTATACCTATTGGCAGAACGCAAAGGCTTTTTGCTGAGCAGCGGGCAACTGGGACCTTACGCTTGGACCTGTAACTCTACTCCCATTGGTCAACATCGCATCGAATCATATTCCTTTCCCCGGACAACCCATAGAAAACTGTATATAAGGACCAACGTCTGGGCCATTTCCTATTGCTGTAATCTCTCTCTAGGAGCATAAGCTAAATTTTAGACAAGCAATGCTTTTATGAAATTGTATTATCCTGTCCGGGATGCTGGATGAACTGCTGGCGGTTCACCCACGGACATTAAAAGTATAAATCCATGTTGTGTTAAAAAATGAAAAATCTATTTATGTAATTATTAATTATTTATTTATTTTTATTAATTATTTATAAATTTAGAATAAGATAGATCTGTGTTCAAAACACACATTTTGTTATAAATCAGCTTTATATTTAATTGTTATTTTGCTATATTAATTTATAAATGTCTTCCCCCTGTAAGGGCAATCACCTCGAAGAGGTATTAGGATAACGCATGGTCTTAAGATTAAACCTAACTGCATATATTCATTAGTTATCTCCTACACTGTACTGTAGGATGCAGATGTTCTTGGTGGCCGCAGTTGTGTGAATGCAGAGTTGACCAATGCATTTTTGAATGCAGTTTGCAATTCTTAACTCTGCTCCCGGCTGCGTGCTTATCGCTAGATGGATTGGGTGAGCTTTTACTACACTCCCATAAGGTAATCACCTCATAGAGGTGTTATAGTGGGTATGTTCTTAAGACTGTACTTAGTAGTCATTGCTGTCTCCCATATTGAGCTTGGATGCAGCTGTTCTCGGTGGCCGCAGTCATGGAATCCGGGGTTGACAAATGCATTTTTGGATGCAGATTCTTGCAATTCCTAACCCTGCTTCCGGACTGCGTGCTTATCGATGAATGGATTGTGGGCTCGTTAATGTATTCATTAAAATGTATACACCCTCAAAGGGTAATCACCTCAAAGAGGTGATAGAACTATTATGTTATCTTATTGTTATCATAATTATTATTATTATCGTTACCTAGATTATTATATTATATTATCTTTACGTGCCCCATGGAGCCCGAGGGTGCTGCTTGTTCCTTGGGGCCGCAGTTATGAACGCAGTGTTGATCAAATGCATTTATGAATGCAGTCTTGCAATTTCTAACTCTGCTTTCGTGCTGTGTGCTTTATGATGAGCAGACCGTGAAATGGGCTCCATGTGATTAATTAATTAATTAATTATTATTAATTATGCTTCTTGTTGTTATTATTATTATTAATACTTCATGTATTAAGGCCCCATGTAGCCCGAGGGTGCCGCTTGTTCGTTGGGACCGCAGTTATGGGGGCAGGGTTGATCAAATGCATTTATGAATGCAGTCTTGCAATTCCTAACTCTGCTTTCGTGCTGTGTGCTTGATGATGAGTGGACTGTGGAATGGGCTCCATGTGATTCAGCATTAATTATTATTATTAATAATACTTTCATGTATGTTTTTTTTTTTATTTTTATTTTTAATCTCTTTTGTATAAGCCTGTTGGTCACTGGTCAAAGGTTCACACTAGCCAAGTAAATTCTACTTTTTAATACAAGGGACAAGTAAAAGCGCCAGTTTAGCTTGTATCCCGCCAAGTTAACTAATTTAGAGAATGAAGTGGTAAAAGGCCTAGATGCCTGTCCACTAATTTGGCATGCACCTTGCTGTGCATGGCTAGCTGACCCTTGACCCTTGCCATTTCCTTGCCTGAAGATAACCAGAGAATGGTTGAAACATGTCGCAAATACCACCACCAGGTCAACAGTGCAGAACTTCTCATCACCTACCAGCCACCCATCAATAGCAGCAATAACATTCAACTGAAGAAAAAACATGAACATAAGAAACCGAAGAGAACAATATACAAAACCTACAACTTGAAGATGTTTCTACGAGAAGAAGTTGGATTCCAGTGTCAACATCTCTTAATAATCAAGAGGGACTGTGCAACCTCTACCCCTGTTGGCATGAAGATGAAGGCGGCTTTTCGCAGTAAACAACCGAGAGTATCATTTAAATATCCAGCAATATCCGTAACAGAAAATAGTAAACAACAGCAACACCCAACCACCACAAAAATCAAAAATAAAAAGGGAACAGGAGTTCACTGTAAAGTGAGGCTAATGTTTTCTGCCAAACATCATTTAACACAGAGGGACTGTGCAACCTCTATACCTATTGGCAGAACGCAAAGGCTTTTTGCTGAGCAGCGGGCAACTGGGACCTTACGCTTGGACCTGTAACTCTACTCCCATTGGTCAACATCGCATCGAATCATATTCCTTTCCCGGACAACCCATAGAAAACTGTATATAAGGACCAACGTCTGGGCCATTTCCTTGCCTGAAGATAACCAGAGAATGGTTGAAACATGTCGCAAATACCACCACCAGGTCAACAGTGCAGAACTTCTCATCACCTACCAGCCACCCATCAATAGCAGCAATAGCATTCAACTGAAGAAAAAACATGAACATAAGAAACCGAAGAGAACAATATACAAAACCTACAACTTGAAGATGTTTCTACGAGAAGAAGTTGGATTCCAGTGTCAACATCTCTTAATAATCAAGAGGGACTGTGCAACCTCTACCCCTGTTGGCATGAAGATGAAGGCGGCTTTTCGCAGTAAACAACCGAGAGTATCATTTAAATATCCAGCAATATCCGTAACAGAAAATAGTAAACAACAGCAACACCCAACCACCATAAAAATCAAAAATAAAAAGGGAACAGGAGTTCACTGTAAAGTGAGGCTAATGTTTTCTGCCAAACATCATTTAACACAGAGGGACTGTGCAACCTCTATACCTATTGGCAGAACGCAAAGGCTTTTTGCTGAGCAGCGGGCAACTGGGACCTTACGCTTGGACCTGTAACTCTACTCCCATTGGTCAACATCGCATCGAATCATATTCCTTTCCCGGACAACCCATAGAAAACTGTATATAAGGACCAACGTCTGGGCCATTTCCTTGCCTGAAGATAACCAGAGAATGGTTGAAACATGTCGCAAATACCACCACCAGGTCAACAGTGCAGAACTTCTCATCACCTACCACCACCCATCAATAGCAGCAATAACATTCAACTGAAGAAAAAACATGAACATAAGAAACCGAAGAGAACAATATACAAAACCTACAACTTGAAGATGTTTCTACGAGAAGAAGTTGGATTCCAGTGTCAACATCTCTTAATAATCAAGAGGGACTGTGCAACCTCTACCCCTGTTGGCATGAAGATGAAGGCGGCTTTTCGCAGTAAACAACCGAGAGTATCATTTAAATATCCAGCAATATCCGTAACAGAAAATAGTAAACAACAGCAACACCCAACCACCACAAAAATCAAAAATAAAAAGGGAACAGGAGTTCACTGTAAAGTGAGGCTAATGTTTTCTGCCAAACATCATTTAACACAGAGGGACTGTGCAACCTCTATACCTATTGGCAGAACGCAAAGGCTTTTTGCTGAGCAGCGGGCAACTGGGACCTTACGCTTGGACCTGTAACTCTACTCCCATTGGTCAACATCGCATCGAATCATATTCCTTTCCCCGGACAACCCATAGAAAACTGTATATAAGGACCAACGTCTGGGCCATTTCCTTGCCTGAAGATAACCAGAGAATGGTTGAAACATGTCGCAAATACCACCACCAGGTCAACAGTGCAGAACTTCTCATCACCTACCAGCCACCCATCAATAGCAGCAATAACATTCAACTGAAGAAAAAACATGAACATAAGAAACCGAAGAGAACAATATACAAAACCTACAACTTGAAGATGTTTCTACGAGAAGAAGTTGGATTCCAGTGTCAACATCTCTTAATAATCAAGAGGGACTGTGCAACCTCTACCCTGTTGGCATGAAGATGAAGGCGGCTTTTCGCAGTAAACAACCGAGAGTATCATTTAAATATCCAGCAATATCCGTAACAGAAAATAGTAAACCACAGCAACACCCAACCACCACAAAAATCAAAAATAAAAAGGGAACAGGAGTTCACTGTAAAGTGAGGCTAATGTTTTCTGCCAAACATCATTTAACACAGAGGGACTGTGCAACCTCTATACCTATTGGCAGAACGCAAAGGCTTTTTGCTGAGCAGCGGGCAACTGGGACCTTACGCTTGGACCTGTAACTCTACTCCCATTGGTCAACATCGCATCGAATCATATTCCTTTCCCCGGACAACCCATAGAAAACTGTATATAAGGACCAACGTCTGGGCCATTTCCTTGCCTGAAGATAACCAGAGAATGGTTGAAACATGTCGCAAATACCACCACCAGGTCAACAGTGCAGAACTTCTCATCACCTACCAGCCACCCATCAATAGCAGCAATAACATTCAACTGAAGAAAAAACATGAACATAAGAAACCGAAGAGAACAATATACAAAACCTACAACTTGAAGATGTTTCTACGAGAAGAAGTTGGATTCCAGTGTCAACATCTCTTAATAATCAAGAGGGACTGTGCAACCTCTACCCCTGTTGGCATGAAGATGAAGGCGGCTTTTCGCAGTAAACAACCGAGAGTATCATTTAAATATCCAGCAATATCCGTAACAGAAAATAGTAAACAACAGCAACACCCAACCACCACAAAAATCAAAAATAAAAAGGGAACAGGAGTTCACTGTAAAGTGAGGCTAATGTTTTCTGCCAAACATCATTTAACACAGAGGGACTGTGCAACCTCTATACCTATTGGCAGAACGCAAAGGCTTTTTGCTGAGCAGCGGGCAACTGGGACCTTACGCTTGGACCTGTAACTCTACTCCCATTGGTCAACATCGCATCGAATCATATTCCTTTCCCCGGACAACCCATAGAAAACTGTATATAAGGACCAACGTCTGGGCCATTTCCTTGCCTGAAGATAACCAGAGAATGGTTGAAACATGTCGCAAATACCACCACCAGGTCAACAGTGCAGAACTTCTCATCACCTACCAGCCACCCATCAATAGCAGCAATAACATTCAACTGAAGAAAAAACATGAACATAAGAAACCGAAGAGAACAATATACAAAACCTACAACTTGAAGATGTTTCTACGAGAAGAAGTTGGATTCCAGTGTCAACATCTCTTAATAATCAAGAGGGACTGTGCAACCTCTACCCCTGTTGGCATGAAGATGAAGGCGGCTTTTCGCAGTAAACAACCGAGAGTATCATTTAAATATCCAGCAATATCCGTAACAGAAAATAGTAAACAACAGCAACACCCAACCACCATAAAAATCAAAAATAAAAAGGGAACAGGAGTTCACTGTAAAGTGAGGCTAATGTTTTCTGCCAAACATCATTTAACACAGAGGGACTGTGCAACCTCTATACCTATTGGCAGAACGCAAAGGCTTTTTGCTGAGCAGCGGGCAACTGGGACCTTACGCTTGGACCTGTAACTCTACTCCCATTGGTCAACATCGCATCGAATCATATTCCTTTCCCCGGACAACCCATAGAAAACTGTATATAAGGACCAACGTCTGGGCCATTTCCTTGCCTGAAGATAACCAGAGAATGGTTGAAACATGTCGCAAATACCACCACCAGGTCAACAGTGCAGAACTTCTCATCACCTACCAGCCACCCATCAATAGCAGCAATAACATTCAACTGAAGAAAAAACATGAACATAAGAAACCGAAGAGAACAATATACAAAACCTACAACTTGAAGATGTTTCTACGAGAAGAAGTTGGATTCCAGTGTCAACATCTCTTAATAATCAAGAGGGACTGTGCAACCTCTACCCCTGTTGGCATGAAGATGAAGGCGGCTTTTCGCAGTAAACAACCGAGAGTATCATTTAAATATCCAGCAATATCCGTAACAGAAAATAGTAAACAACAGCAACACCCAACCACCACAAAAATCAAAAATAAAAAGGGAACAGGAGTTCACTGTAAAGTGAGGCTAATGTTTTCTGCCAAACATCATTTAACACAGAGGGACTGTGCAACCTCTATACCTATTGGCAGAACGCAAAGGCTTTTTGCTGAGCAGCGGGCAACTGGGACCTTACGCTTGGACCTGTAACTCTACTCCCATTGGTCAACATCGCATCGAATCATATTCCTTTCCCCGGACAACCCATAGAAAACTGTATATAAGGACCAACGTCTGGGCCATTTCCTTGCCTGAAGATAACCAGAGAATGGTTGAAACATGTCGCAAATACCACCACCAGGTCAACAGTGCAGAACTTCTCATCACCTACCAGCCACCCATCAATAGCAGCAATAACATTCAACTGAAGAAAAAACATGAACATAAGAAACCGAAGAGAACAATATACAAAACCTACAACTTGAAGATGTTTCTACGAGAAGAAGTTGGATTCCAGTGTCAACATCTCTTAATAATCAAGAGGGACTGTGCAACCTCTACCCCTGTTGGCATGAAGATGAAGGCGGCTTTTCGCAGTAAACAACCGAGAGTATCATTTAAATATCCAGCAATATCCGTAACAGAAAATAGTAAACAACAGCAACACCCAACCACCATAAAAATCAAAAATAAAAAGGGAACAGGAGTTCACTGTAAAGTGAGGCTAATGTTTTCTGCCAAACATCATTTAACACAGAGGGACTGTGCAACCTCTATACCTATTGGCAGAACGCAAAGGCTTTTTGCTGAGCAGCGGGCAACTGGGACCTTACGCTTGGACCTGTAACTCTACTCCCATTGGTCAACATCGCATCGAATCATATTCCTTTCCCCGGACAACCCATAGAAAACTGTATATAAGGACCAACGTCTGGGCCATTTCCTTGCCTGAAGATAACCAGAGAATGGTTGAAACATGTCGCAAATACCACCACCAGGTCAACAGTGCAGAACTTCTCATCACCTACCAGCCACCCATCAATAGCAGCAATAACATTCAACTGAAGAAAAAACATGAACATAAGAAACCGAAGAGAACAATATACAAAACCTACAACTTGAAGATGTTTCTACGAGAAGAAGTTGGATTCCAGTGTCAACATCTCTTAATAATCAAGAGGGACTGTGCAACCTCTACCCCTGTTGGCATGAAGATGAAGGCGGCTTTTCGCAGTAAACAACCGAGAGTATCATTTAAATATCCAGCAATATCCGTAACAGAAAATAGTAAACAACAGCAACACCCAACCACCACAAAAATCAAAAATAAAAAGGGAACAGGAGTTCAAAGTGAGGCTAATGTTTTCTGCCAAACATCATTTAACACAGAGGGACTGTGCAACCTCTATACCTATTGGCAGAACGCAAAGGCTTTTTGCTGAGCAGCGGGCAACTGGGACCTTACGCTTGGACCTGTAACTCTACTCCATTGGTCAACATCGCATCGAATCATATTCCTTTCCCCGGACAACCCATAGAAAACTGTATATAAGGACCAACGTCTGGGCCATTTCCTTGCCTGAAGATAACCAGAGAATGGTTGAAACATGTCGCAAATACCACCACCAGGCAACAGTGCAGAACTTCTCATCACCTACCAGCCACCCATCAATAGCAGCAATAAATTCAACTGAAGAAAAAACAAACATAAGAAACCGAAGAGAACAATATAAAAACCTAACTAAGATTGATTTCTACGAGAAGAAGTTGGTTCCAGTGTCAACATCTCTTAATAATCAAGGAGGCTGTGCAACCTCTACCCCGTTGGCATGAAGATGAAGGCGGCTTTTCGCAGTAAACAACCGAGAGTATCATTTAAATATCCAGCAATATCCGTAACAGAAAATAGTAAACAACAGCAACACCCAACCACCAAAAAATCAAAAATAAAAGGGAACAGGAGTTCACTGTAAAGTGAGGCTAATGTTTTCTGCCAAACATCATTTAACACAGAGGGACTGTGCAACCTCTATACCTATTGGCAGAACGCAAAGGCTTTTTGCTGAGCAGCGGGCAACTGGGACCTTACGCTTGGACCTGTAACTCTACTCCCATTGGTCAACATCGCATCGAATCATATTCCTTTCCCCGGACAACCCATAGAAAACTGTATATAAGGACCAACGTCTGGGCCATTTCCTTGCCTGAAGATAACCAGAGAATGGTTGAAACATGTCGCAAATACCACCACCAGGTCAACAGTGCAGAACTTCTCATCACCTACCAGCCACCCATCAATAGCAGCAATAACATTCAACTGAAGAAAAAACATGAACATAAGAAACCGAAGAGAACAATATACAAAACCTACAACTTGAAGATGTTTCTACGAGAAGAAGTTGGATTCCAGTGTCAACATCTCTTAATAATCAAGAGGGACTGTGCAACCTCTACCCCTGTTGGCATGAAGATGAAGGCGGCTTTTCGCAGTAAACAACCGAGAGTATCATTTAAATATCCAGCAATATCCGTAACAGAAAATAGTAAACCACAGCAACACCCAACCACCACAAAAATCAAAAATAAAAAGGGAACAGGAGTTCACTGTAAAGTGAGGCTAATGTTTTCTGCCAAACATCATTTAACACAGAGGGACTGTGCAACCTCTATACCTATTGGCAGAACGCAAAGGCTTTTTGCTGAGCAGCGGGCAACTGGGACCTTACGCTTGGACCTGTAACTCTACTCCCATTGGTCAACATCGCATCGAATCATATTCCTTTCCCCGGACAACCCATAGAAAACTGTATATAAGGACCAACGTCTGGGCCATTTCCTTGCCTGAAGATAACCAGAGAATGGTTGAAACATGTCGCAAATACCACCACCAGGTCAACAGTGCAGAACTTCTCATCACCTACCAGCCACCCATCAATAGCAGCAATAGCATTCAACTGAAGAAAAAACATGAACATAAGAAACCGAAGAGAACAATATACAAAACCTACAACTTGAAGATGTTTCTACGAGAAGAAGTTGGATTCCAGTGTCAACATCTCTTAATAATCAAGAGGGACTGTGCAACCTCTACCCCTGTTGGCATGAAGATGAAGGCGGCTTTTCGCAGTAAACAACCGAGAGTATCATTTAAATATCCAGCAATATCCGTAACAGAAAATAGTAAACAACAGCAACACCCAACCACCACAAAAATCAAAAATAAAAAGGGAACAGGAGTTCACTGTAAAGTGAGGCTAATGTTTTCTGCCAAACATCATTTAACACAGAGGGACTGTGCAACCTCTATACCTATTGGCAGAACGCAAAGGCTTTTTGCTGAGCAGCGGGCAACTGGGACCTTACGCTTGGACCTGTAACTCTACTCCCATTGGTCAACATCGCATCGATTCATATTCCTTTCCCCGGACAACCCATAGAAAACTGTATATAAGGACCAACGTCTGGGCCATTTCCTTGCCTGAAGATAACCAGAGAATGGTTGAAACATGTCGCAAATACCACCACCAGGTCAACAGTGCAGAACTTCTCATCACCTACCAGCCACCCATCAATAGCAGCAATAACATTCAACTGAAGAAAAAACATGAACATAAGAAACCGAAGAGAACAATATACAAAACCTACAACTTGAAGATGTTTCTACGAGAAGAAGTTGGATTCCAGTGTCAACATCTCTTAATAATCAAGAGGGACTGTGCAACCTCTACCCCTGTTGGCATGAAGATGAAGGCGGCTTTTCGCAGTAAACAACCGAGAGTATCATTTAAATATCCAGCAATATCCGTAACAGAAAATAGTAAACAACAGCAACACCCAACCACCACAAAAATCAAAAATAAAAAGGGAACAGGAGTTCACTGTAAAGTGAGGCTAATGTTTTCTGCCAAACATCATTTAACACAGAGGGACTGTGCAACCTCTATACCTATTGGCAGAACGCAAAGGCTTTTTGCTGAGCAGCGGGCAACTGGGACCTTACGCTTGGACCTGTAACTCTACTCCCATTGGTCAACATCGCATCGAATCATATTCCTTTCCCCGGACAACCCATAGAAAACTGTATATAAGGACCAACGTCTGGGCCATTTCCTTGCCTGAAGATAACCAGAGAATGGTTGAAACATGTCGCAAATACCACCACCAGGTCAACAGTGCAGAACTTCTCATCACCTACCAGCCACCCATCAATAGCAGCAATAACATTCAACTGAAGAAAAAACATGAACATAAGAAACCGAAGAGAACAATATACAAAACCTACAACTTGAAGATGTTTCTACGAGAAGAAGTTGGATTCCAGTGTCAACATCTCTTAATAATCAAGAGGGACTGTGCAACCTCTACCCCTGTTGGCATGAAGATGAAGGCGGCTTTTCGCAGTAAACAACCGAGAGTATCATTTAAATATCCAGCAATATCCGTAACAGAAAATAGTAAACAACAGCAACACCCAACCACCACAAAAATCAAAAATAAAAAGGGAACAGGAGTTCACTGTAAAGTGAGGCTAATGTTTTCTGCCAAACATCATTTAACACAGAGGGACTGTGCAACCTCTATACCTATTGGCAGAACGCAAAGGCTTTTTGCTGAGCAGCGGGCAACTGGGACCTTACGCTTGGACCTGTAACTCTACTCCCATTGGTCAACATCGCATCGAATATATATATATATATATATATATATATATTGATAAGTGTATCGACCGTGGAATAGAAACAAAACTAAAGTTTATCGGGACTCAGTCAGTTCTTCAGGTTCAAATTAAACTCTCATTGCCAACGTTTCGGTCTTTATTTAAAACTATCATTCAAAAATAAAACATACAGAAAAGTGCAATTAGTTACAATTATGAAATTACAATGGAAATTTTGACTATAGGTTAGTGAGAAAACTTACAGAAGTATAAATTTTGAAAAAAAAAGCTCTAATGTAAGTATTACATTAGAAATTATTTTACAAAGAAAAATAGTATGTAGATTTTAACAACAACTGTAGTCTGAATAAACACGTGACACTGAACTGAAATAACCAAGCAAGGTAACCAAATTTCACCAGATAACCAAAAAGACATATATTGTTATCTTATAAAAGATAACAATATAAGACATTCTCATCTATCAACAATGTTTAACTTAACACACCCGAATAAATCCTATTTAAATTTGAAATGTCACTTCTATAATTAATGGATGACTGGTCCTTTCTAATATATAACATTTCCAGAGTTTTCCTCTCTGTTCATCCATTTCTTTGAACTAAAATAATAGCCAAAGAAATGGTTACATGTGTCATTCAGACTACAGTTGTTTATTAAAATCCACATACTATTTTTCTTTGTAAAATACTTTGTAATGTAATACTTAGTTTTTCTGTTTCAAAATGTTTACTTCTTTAAGTTTTCTCA
>JAPFBL010001405.1:0-13805 GCA_026182355.1 Hermatobates lingyangjiaoensis | reverse complement strand
ATAGGTGGGCCACATTGATTTAAAAACTTGCGCTTGTCATTTCAGCGCAAGATACAAATTAAAAAACAGCATTCATTAACAGTACGAATTAAACAAAAAAACAAAAAAAGTTATTGAAGTTACTTTCAACATTTTTAATTAAAATATCTATATTTTTTGTTTTTGAGTTGGTTGGTGGGTGTATATCCAAAAGCATGTGTACACACTACAGTCCACAATCTTTGACGGATTAAATTAAACATTTAACACAAAATTAGGCCCCATAATGTAGAAGTGTAGGCCCCTACTGATAAGGAGAAATTATGGATTATGGTACATTTTCTGTTTGGAAATGTATATTTACAGAATACAAATAGAAATATACTAGCAAACGTACCCGTCTTTGACGGAATCATAAATTCTATTATACTTGGTATTCCAAAATATCAATTATAGTATTATACTAATACTACAATTAGAAGTTATAGAATAGTAGAAAATACCATTATTAGTACAGTGCTAAAACAAAGCCTCTGTATACAAAGATTAGATTTTAAGTTAGTCATACACAAATCTACAATCAATGTTTCAGCTTTATATGTCTTATGGTAGCAATATTTTGTGGACAAACCGACAGACAGAAATTATTCTAAGGATACATGTGGCTACTCTGAAGTATGAAACGTAAAGAAACTTGAAATGAGTTAGTTCTAATTAATGTGCTCCCAGTCAAAAGCTAGCACGCAAGCCACTGGGCTACTCTGGTTCCATACCTTACTTTATTACCATTGTTTATATTACGCAAATATTAAATTAAAAAAAAATATTTTTTGTGTTTATTTATAATACATTTGCACTACTGTCATCGGCGAG
This sequence comes from Hermatobates lingyangjiaoensis, assembly GCA_026182355.1. Classification (NCBI taxonomy): domain Eukaryota; kingdom Metazoa; phylum Arthropoda; class Insecta; order Hemiptera; family Hermatobatidae; genus Hermatobates; species Hermatobates lingyangjiaoensis. The sequence continues at coordinate 12,953 of JAPFBL010001405.1, read as the reverse complement.
CAAGCAAGCTACTGGCTACCCTGGCTAGATCCCTTTACTTTATTACCATCTTTTATATTATCCACATTTTAAATTCAAAAAAATATTTGTTTGTTACATTTATTTATAATACATTTGTACTACTGTCATCGGCGATCACGCAAGCCACTGGGCTACTCTGGTCCCATACCTTACATTATTACCAGTGTATTTATTAAGCAAATATTAAATTAAAAAAAAGTTGACAGTTATATATAATACATAGCAAACGTACCCGTCTTTGACGGAATCAGAAGTTCCTGTTTTGGTTTATTGCCTGTGCCTATTGCCTTTCGGCTATACCACGGAGGAATCAGAAGTTCCGTCATTTTTTGTATTTCAAAATGTCATTAGAAATTATAGAATAGTAGAAAATACCATTATTACTACAGTGTTAAACAAATGCCTCCAGCTAATACACTACATTAGCTGTCTGTCCTTCAGGTTCATGGTAGAAGAAAGAGTTGAAACCTCTGACCGTTGAGCATGTAAACTACATTTGACCATGTGAGAAAAACTTGGTTTTGCTACCTTGTAATCCTGCGTTAGATGAAGTCTCCCTTTGCGACTTAGTTAACGTCATTGCGAAATAGACTCTGACCGGACTTTGCAATCATTTCAACGTAAACAGACAGTGGCTCGGAATCAATGGTATGTGAAGTATACACACAGACTCCCCAATACCACATCCAGTCATTATGTCCGCCTCTATGGCATATCTGTGTAGAGCACGAACTCAGAGTTGTGTCCCGTTGCACAGTTTTTGGGGCACTCATGTTTCGTAACATGAAATTTGTTACTGCTACTAAATTGCAGCGTGATCGGTGCTACTACTTTAAGTTTTTACTCATGAGCAGGCAGTCCAGGAGAAATAAATTCAGAGTCAAGAAATTCAATTAGATAATGAACTGCTTCTTCATCACTAATCCAATCTCTTTACTGACTTGTAAGTTCTTTCCTCGGCTTCATATAGCGTAAGAACTTGTTTGTTGATTTTTCCTCCCTGTTCATATTAAGAGTTGAGAATTGCTCGTTTACAAAACATTTATTCTCAATAGATGGTACATCCTTAACTCTGTGAAGCACCATTTCAATGATGTCAAATACGCAATATATTCATATGCTCAATTGAAATTAAAATCAACTAACAATACCTACTTGCCACACCTGTGTATTTTCAAAACAAACTTGTCTGTGAAGTTAGGAAAATACAGCTAAAAGCCCCATAACTTCGCTTCTGTACTGAATTAATAATCTATTTAGAGCCCATATTTTAAGTTAGGCACACACAAATCCAGTGTCAATGTTTCAGCTCGCTATGTCTTATGGTGGCTGAGTTTACTTGTGACAAACATTTTTGCGTTAAACGTCCATAACTTCACTTCTACGTTGAATTTCCAATCAATTCATAGCCTATATTTTAAGTTAGACCTACACAAATCTACTGTAAAAGTTTCAGCTTTATATGTCTTATGGTAGCTGAGTTTACCTGTGACAAAGTTTTGCGGACAAACCGACAGAAATTTTTCTAAGGGTGGATTCGGTTTCTCCAATGTATGAAACGTAAAGAAAACTTGAAATGAGTCAGTTCTAAGCAATGTACAGACAAAATCATTATTTTATTTATAAAGATTACGCAATTTGATTTTCCATTTCATTTCTATGCTTAATTAATGAAATTCTTTCTCACTGAAAATTTGAAATACTGAAATTAATCGATTAAAATCAATTTTTGAGAATAAGGTGCAACGATATCAGATACCACTTATTGGATAAACAGATAGGACTTTAAGACAGCGATGTAAAGAACACATCCTTGATTTAATCAGAGAAGCAATAAATGAAATAAATGTTGAAATTTATAGGACACTAAAAAGGCATTTTTTAAATAAAATGTATAAAAGTTGATTTATGATTTATGAATGTGAAAGCTTTTGAGGAGACCAAAATTCAGTATTTTACAAACCAATTTGTTTTTTTTTTTTACTTATAGTGAAAGTTTAGCATAGGCTACTGCAGATGTTACTTTAAAAGAGACCTTATTAAATAGTTCTTTAAAAATGAGTAGGTAACCCTGTATAGGAAATAATCTAGATGACATTGCTTTGTGTGACGTCATTGTAAGTGATTACTTTGTGTGACGTCATTGCAACTCATTTGACTTTCATTGGCCAGTCAACAATCAGTCCTCTGTAGTGTTTTAATTCTCCCTTGAAAATTTTAAAAATGACTCTCTCAAGGTAAATATTACCTTCAATATCACTTTAAATAGTAAGTACGAAAGTGTTCTCAGTTATTTACGTATTTATTATTGTTGTTTAATTATTTTAATGATAATAAGAAATGAAAAAAATAATCTATGTACTTAAAGGTTATCTTACAACAATATGGCTGCTTAAAACTGGTTAGTGTCCTTTAGTTAAAATATTCTTTTACCCTTCAGTTATAATATGTATCAACATTTTAATTATATTCGTGTTTCTTCAATCCTTCAAAGAACATTTTTAATAAAATATATCAACAGAATATAAAACACACATGCTCTATTTATAAAAAAATTAAATATCCTATTAGAAATTATTGTTCATAAATAATTTAAAGTGTATTTAATTTTAAATTTAAATAAAGTTTAATTAAAACTATTTAAGTTTGTTGCATTGCGCTGTGCTTAAAACATTTTTGTTTCACTTAAATAATAATACAAGCTCAGAGATTAATTAGAATGAAACAAATCATTTAAAACGGTTTGTAAAATATACAATTCAAACTCTACCACATAATATACCTTTTATGTAGTAGCGTTCGTACAAAATAGAAAATAAACTAATTCAATTGAATAAATACTTGTTGTGCTGTCAAAGTTTTTGTAAACTTTAAAACCAATAAAGGTTGTTCCCAGTTCAAATTAATTTTCAATACTTAATAAAGCTTGCAGATTCCATCAGTTATATCAATTTATTTTTAAAAAAATTGTTTAGTTTCCTTGATATTAAAATTAAACATTTCCTGAAGTCAGTACCAGTAATTCCTGAATTATTTTATTAATTAATAACAATAATATCTCTATTTCCTTGAGAACAAGAAAATTGCTTTAAAGTATTAAAAAATGAATTAATGCAAATATTGAGACTTAGCATAATCAAATAAATACTTGGAATACCTTTGAACCTTTAATTTATTTCTGCATTATAAATTACAATTCTGACAGAAGAAATGTTAAATATTTAAGTAAGATATTTATAACATTGTTTCAATAAAATTTATTTAGTTTTTGAAGGAAAATGCTCTCTGAGTGTTTAATCTCTTAAATTATTTATTTAAATTAGATAAGAAAATAAATCACAACTTTTGACAATTTTTTTAATTTCTCAGTTTATTCAGGTTTTTTTTTGTTCTGTTGAGTTTTATTGATTCTGTGTATGATAAAAGTTTTAGAATATGGAAGAACTAACTTTAATGGCAATGATTTTAAAAATTACTTTCTTTGGGAAGATACTTGAAGTGATGTAAATTATTTATATTATAATAGTTAAAAGAATAGAATGTTTGAATTTTTATTCAAACAGTTATTAATATCCAAATTGAAACATTTCCTTTGGCTTACAACTAGTCAATAATGAGTAATAACAAATGCATTTATAAGAGTTAATTTTATTAAACTTTTATTTTTATCCGTGCAAATATAGAAGTATGTTTAAACAATTCAGTATTACGTGTTAATAATTACTGGATTGTGTTCTTCATTAAAAACAATGATATATCCGTTTCATTAGAGATAATTGTTTTACGCTAATTCATTTATTATTAAAAATGAATAATACCATAAATACAAATATTGAGACATAATATTTTCAAATTAATACGAGTAATTAGTATAAATTTCTTCAAAGTTATACAGTTTTTGATATTTCTCTTTATTTTTACTTTACTATAAGTAAAGTATAGTGATCGTGAAAAAATTCGATCTCGAGATTTTGACGGAATTACATGTTTTGAGGTCCCAGAAGTCGTTTTATGACGTTTTTACTTTACTATAAGTAAAGTATAGTGATCGTGAAAAAATTCGATCTCGAGATTTTGACGGAATTACATTTTTTGAGGTCCCAGAAGTCGTTTTATGACGTTTTTACTTTACTATGAGTAAAGTATAGTGATCGTGAAAAAATTCGATCTCGAGATTTTGACGGAATTACATGTTTTGAGGTCCCAGAAGTCGTTTTATGACGTTTTTACGATGATGTCCTGTGTGTGTGTGGGTGGGTGGGTGGGTGGGTGGGTGTTAGCATTGCTTGTTACCACGCTACGGTCCAGAATCTTTGATGGATCAAGTTATATTTTACACAAAAATGGGCCCCATTTAGACGAAGATCCCTATTGTTTGGGAAGAATTATGCATGAGGGAAAGTCACTTTTTTTGCCAAAAACCGTTTTTTTTAAAACATTTATTTCTCCTAAACTGATAACCCTAGAGTTTTGAAATTTTGACATTATTTTTGAGGTTTACAAATGCAACAAACGAAAAATTATTCAGAATTTAAAACAACAGGAAATATTTTTTTTCAATAAAATGTAAAAATTTTGACTTATAATTCAATCTCAAACCTTGTGAGAGCGATACAAGCCATACTGTTTTGAGGATCAAAATGAAACTATGCCTACAAATAGAACATTATGTGGGAATAGTTGAAATATTTTTTTCTAAATTACATTCGCTAAAGGGCGTTACAGTACATTTTGTTTTCAGAAAATGTTTTTTTGACGCTAAACGGCTCGTTAAAAAATAATGAAAATTTGACCAAAAATGGAACAAAAAATTAGCAATTCAAAAAAAAAATTCATGAAGTTTCAATTACGGGAAAGAGCAATAACGATATAAAAACTGTTTGTTTATCCTAGACTAAGAGAACACCTGCTATACTTGTCAAATTTTTTATTTTTTTTACATTGTTTACATTACTTAGAAATTTTTTGAGCGAATCCACTGAGATAAAATTGATGTTTCTAATGGAAAAATGAAAATATATTATTGACTTATAAGAGATGTAAGAGAATAATATTGTGCAGGTAAATGATAACACTCATTAAAAATAAATTTGTATATATGTTATTTGACAAAGGGAAAGTAAAATGATCTTATTAAATACTAAGAAGCCATAAAATTCCCAGTATAATAATTCTGTTAAAAACCAAAAATGTAAAAGATAATTCAAAATATAAATCTTTCGTTTAGAGATTAATAACAGTAATTATCGTACATCTTTAATTAACAAATCACCTTAAAACAACATTTTCTTCGCTGTCTAAGATGTTTTCCAGAGAAAAAAAGGGTATTTTACTGTTTCAAATTTAAAAATTTTACATTTAATATTCAATGTAGAAGGATGTCAAGTAAACCAATATAAGAAATCTACTGGATATTTGAACAATAGCCATGTTCTCTTGTAGGATAATATTTCGTTTCAAGAAATGTTCACATTGGTTCTTCAAAAATGTTATTACTGCTGTAGTTATAAGCTTATAAATAAGCTTATAAATTGATATGTCTTTCAATCACTATCTATACTACCTCACGAATGCAATGCTAATAACTATATCCCATTTAGATGTGTACGTTATGTTTAAATGAGACGTTATGTTTTATATACTCAAGAAATTTGACATTAAGTTACTTATAGTAAAGTAGAGTGTAGGCCACTCCAGATTTTTTTTTTAACTTTTAAGGTCTTGCTTAAATCTAGAGTAGTTAGTGTGTTATCAAGCTCAGTGATAGATAAATTATTTATATGCTGTTGCTATCTGTGATTCTAACTAAGCTTAATTATTACTTAATTTAGACAAAAATTATTAAACTTAAATAAAAAGTCTATTAATATTCCAGGGAACGTTTCCGGCGTGCTTGATCGCCCTTTCTATTTTCTCCTGAAGACGGATCATCCGAAAATTTGAGTTTGTAAGTATGTCTCTATCTTTGTGTTTTGTTTTTCTTCGTTTTTGAGCTGATATATATATATATATATATTTCACTTAATAAAACGAAACACGATCCAAACTGGACTTAAAACGAGTTCAAAATTCAAGGAGGGTAACACTAAGAGTAAGTAAACACACTTACTCTGAATGTTACTCTTCTTGAATTTTGAACCCCTGTATATATATATATATATATATATATCAATGATCAAACCACAAAAACAATACTAAGATCTTTCTACAGTAACAAGCGGTCTTCGTTAGAGTCAAAAACCCAACTGAAACACTAGATTCAGCAAACATCTGGGATTGAGAAGAGTGGGAGGGAAGAGTGGTATTTTAAAAGGGTGAAAGCGCGGAATTTTTTTTTAAATACCACTCTTCCCTCCCACTCTTTTCAACCCCTCACCAGATGTTTTTTGCATTTAGTGTTTCAGTTGGGTTTTTGACTCTGACGAAGACCGCTTGTTACGGTTGAAAGATCTTAGTCTTATTTTCCCATTTCTTACTGTGGTTTGATGATTGATATTTATTTCATGTGTGTATGTGAAATCTTTATATATATATATATATATATATATCCTAAATTTAAGAAATGGTCCACAAGGCCTATAAAACTTTAAATAACACAAAGTACGACACAGAAAAAAGAATAAAAAGAACACTTACAGAATTCAATATTTCGAACTGTTGTTCGTCCTATCTTCTAGTCTACTCCTGATGACGAACAACAGTTCGAAATATTGAATTCTGTAAGCGTTCTTTTCATTCATTTTTCTGTGTCGTGCCTTGTGTTATTTAAAGTTATATATTTATATATTGGCTAAAGTAAGAAATCAATCGACTCTTGGTTAGCAATATCAGGTTTATTTTGTTTCCTGAAGTTGATTACTAATAAGAGAGGTTATAGCCAAACCTAATGTACAACTCTGGGATCACACATTTACTTGTTATCATTAAAGTGGTATTAGAAGACCTTCTCATTGAACGTTGATAAAGCATCAAACTTAAATTTAAATTAACAATTATTAAACTTAAATTATCGATTTAAATATCGATACTGCAGTCCATGATTTAATAATTACTGAGTGAGATTTAGAGTAGTGTTCATAAGTGGGCCACAGTGAAGGCTTTTAGAAAAATCTGGAGTGGCCTGCACTCAACTTTACTATAAAGAGACATACTATAAAACGTCTTGAGTATACACTATATTGTGTCCCATTTAGGCATAATATAAATGTCTAAATGAAAGATGTTTATTAGTCTTTCATTCTTGGAGGTGTACTATGGTTAAATGGTAATTATATATTATATACCCAAGAAGTTTGATATTATCAATACATATAGTATAATTGAGTGTAGGCCACTCCAGATTTATTAGAATAGGGATCTTTTCGAATACCTTAGCATCCTTGTTATATAACTAGATATGCACCGCTATGTTACTAGAATGTATTTACTAGTACTAATAAATAAAAATTTAAATACTGTGACGGAGTGAATAATGAACAAGTGAATAAGACCACTGTTCATGTACTTTTAATGCAAAAGTACAACTAAGTGATTGCTGGGTTTGATAATGGCAGTTCCTCAAACTGTGGTATGGCCGGGAGGCTCAGGCACGCGTATAGGTCAACACAGGCAGTTCCTCAAAGGACCACAAATAGGCCGAACATTGACCCTTTGTGATACCACATACTAAACGTTCTACCATATTGGGAGTCCTAAATTTAGCCTAACTCAAGTGAATTTAGAGTAGGTATCTTTAATGAGTACCTGACATCAAACAGGCTAAGGGACCAACGGCTTAACGTCCTCTCCAAAGGACGACGTGTTCTTATTCACCTCCCAGGTGAATAAATCGAGGACCAAAGTGGGTATCAAACCTCGGACCTACCAATCCAGAGCTGCCACGAGGCTAACCTGGCACCTCCTCTGATAAACAAAGAGTTGATTTGGAGAAGTGACATCATTATCTATACATTTTTAAACCACATCTTCTGATAATGCTGCGTGGTTTATATTGACTCTTTTCTCTGCTTTTGCATATTTATTGGAACTTATGCAATTAATGCATTTATGTTCATTTTCATTAGATTTATTGGGGCACTCGTTACTATTGTGTTGCAGTGAAAAGTAATGACAAGTTAATCTTCCTGTGCAGTGTTTAGCAACATGGTTGAATTTTTGGCAATTGAAGCATCTTGTTAATGTAATATAATCCTCACAATAACAAACATTCCATAATAGTTTAATTTTGTGGTTCCTCAATTTTGTACGTAATCCAGGGGAAACTTCAACCACCAGGTTTACAACATTTGTAAATTTATTTTTCCATAGGTATCTTGCATAGAATTTTTCTTCGGTATCTTCAAATAGACCGGTGTTTTGGTTTTTAATAGTATCCACTGAACTCCAAAGTCAAATCGTGAGGTACGTTGCGTATTATTAGTCTGGGCATTTGTTTTTTTATTTCTTTTACTGTTACCTCTTCACTGCAGTTGTTCTTTAATTTAGCTCGTAATTTCTCTATTTCTTCTTTTTTTGTGGTTTCTATCAATACTGAATTGTTATTTAGCTCTTTACATTTCTGGACTCCTATCTGCAACTTACATGGATCTATCTTTTCCTTTATCAATCTTTTAACTTCTTTGGAATCCTTATTGCTGGTCGATCTTACGATAAGTTTATGTTTTACTGATTGATCTTCCCTCTTCTTATTTAGTTGAACAGCCTTAAAACTGCAACGTGATTTCTGTGTTATAGATGCTTGTTTAATTCAATTGCAGTTTAAGAAAACGTACCGTGTCTGTTATTCATGGACCAGTATTACTTTTAAAACTATATTTAAAACCTTTAAGCATTATAATAAATTATGCACTACCTATATGCGTCCAATGGGGATATTTCTACCTTAATCATAAATCACAAGAATCAAAAATCTTGCACAAGAATATATGCCAAACTAATTAACGTTATTTTCGATCCAAAAGCTGTCGTTAAAATTATAATTGTGTAAACACTAGCAAATGTACCCGTCTTTGACGGAATCAAAAATTCTATTATACTTGGTATTCCAAAATATCAATTATAGTATTATACTAATACTATAATTAGAAATTATAGAATAGTAGAAAACACCATTATTAGTACAGTGTTAAACAAATGCCTCTGTATACACTACATTAGCTGTCTGTCCTTCAGGTTCATGGAAGAACAATCAGTTGAAACCTCTGACTATTGAGCAAGTAAACTACAGTTGACCATGTGAGAAAAACTTGGTTTCGCTAACTTGAATTCCTGCGTTAGATAAAGCCTCCCTTTGCGACTTAGTTAACGTCATTGCGAAATAGACTCTGAGGGGACCTTGCAATCATTTGAATGGAAACAGACAGTGGCTCGGAATCAATGGTATGCGTGGTATACACACAGACTCCCCAATACCACATCCAGTCATTATGTCCGCCTCTATGGCATATCTGTGTAGAGCACGAACAAAGAGTCGTGTCCCGTTGCACAGTTTTTGGGTCACTCATGTTTCGTAACATGAAATTTGTTACTGCTATAAATTGCAGCATCATTGGTGCTCCTACTTTAAGTTTTTACTCATGAGTAGGCAGTCCAGGAGAAATAAATTCAGAGTCAAGAAATTCAATTAGATAATGAACTGCTTCTTCATCACTAACCCAATCTCTTTACTGACTTGTAAGTTCTTTCCTCGGCTTCATATAGCGTAAGAACTTGTTTGTTGATTTCTCATGCCTGTTCATATTAAGGGCTGAGAATTGCTCGTTTACAAAACATTTATTCTCAATAGATAGTACATCCTTAACTCTGTGAAACACCATTTCAATGATGTCAAATACGCAATATATTCATGTGCTCGATTGAAATTAAAATCAACTAACAATACCTACTTGCCACACCTGTGTATTTTCAAAACAAACTTGTCTGTGAAGTTAGGAAAATACAGCTAAAAGCCCCATAACTTCGCTTCTGTACTGAATTAATAATCTATTTAGAGCCCATATTTTAAGTTAGGCACACACAAATCCAGTGTCAATGTTTCAGCTCGCTATGTCTTATGGTGGCTGAGTTTACTTGTGACAAACATTTTTGCGTTAAACGTCCATAACTTCACTTCTACGTTGAATTTCCAATCAATTCATAGCCTATATTTTAAGTTAGACCTACACAAATCTACTGTAAAAGTTTCAGCTTTATATGTATTATGGTAGCTGAGTTTACCTGTGACAAAGTTTTGCGGACAAACAGACAAACCGACAGAAATTTTTCTAAGGGTGGATTCGGTTTCTCCAATGTATGAAACGTAAAGAAAACTTGAAATGAGTCAGTTCTAAGCAATGTACAGACAAAATCATTATTTTATTTATAAAGATTAACCCACGTATTGTGTTACGTATTTTTATGTCTAGTGGATTTCCCTTCGTTATAATATTTTCCATTTTATCTATTTTGCTTATTAATTTAGACAACCATTAATTGTTTTATTTAAATTTGTTAAAGATAAATCACTCGTGAAAACTGCAGCATATCAATATTACTGGTCAACAAGTTACATATTAAAGTTACGTATAGCTTTTCTATCTGTTTGACAAATATCACTGACTCTAATTGCACTTTTATGTTGAAAATGACAAAGTCATTATGCGCGTCACTTCGTGCGTAACTGTATTGGAATGTTCTGTACCAAAGTAATTACGTCCTACGAAAGCAATTACGGCCACGTATACGTTACATAGCTTGTCAACTTTCCTAAACGTCTGTCGAAGATTATCAGATGTTATTTCATAACATCTACCAAATTTATTCATTTTGAATTCATATTTAAACCTTTTTATGCATACCTGTATATCGTCAGGTTTTTTATGAAATCTTTATAAATAAAATAATGATTTTGTCTGTACATTGCTTAGAACTGACTCATTTCATGTTTTCTTTACGTTTCATACATTGGAGAAACCGAATCCACCCTTAGAAAAATTTCTGTCGGTTTGTCGGTTTGTCCGCAAAACTTTGTCACAGGTAAACTCAGCTACCATAAGACATATAAAGCTGAAACTTTTACAGTAGATTTGTGTAGATCTAACTTAAAATATAGGCTATGAATTGATTGGAAATTCAACGTAGAAGTGAAGTTATGGACGTTTAACGCAAAAATGTTTGTCACAAGTAAACTCAGCCACCATAAGACATAGGGAGCTGAAACATTGACACTGGATTTGTGTGTGCCTAACTTAAAATATGGGCTCTAAATAGATTATTAATTCAGTACAGAAGCGAAGTTATGGGGCTTTTAGCTGTATTTTCCTAACTTCACAGACAAGTTTGTTTTGAAAATACACAGGTGTGGCAAGTAGGTATTGTTAGTTGATTTTAATTTCAATTGAGCATATGAATATATTGCGTATTTGACATCTATTGAAATGGTGCTTCCCAGAGTTAAGGATGTACCATCTATGAGAATAAATAGTTTTGTAAACGAGCAATTTCTCAACTCTTAATATGAACAGGGATGAAAAATCAACAAACAAGTTCTTACGCTATATGAAGCCGAGGAAAGAACTTACAAGTCAGTAAAGAGATTGGATTAGTGATGAAGAAGCAGTTCATTATCTAATTGAATTTCTTGACTCTGAATTTATTTCTCCTGGACTGCCTGCTCATGAGTAAGTAGGTGCACCAATGATGCTGCAATTTATAGCAGTAACAAATTTGATGTTACGAAACATGAGTGACCCAAAAACTGTGCAACGGGACACGACTCTGAGTTCGTGCTCTACACAGATATGCCATAGAGGCGGACATAATGACTGGATGTGGTATTGGGGAGTCTGTGTGTATACCACGCATACCATTGATTCCGAGCCACTGTCTGTTTCCATTCAAATGATTGCAAGGTCCCCTCAGAGTCTATTTCGCAATGACGTTAACTAAGTCGCAAAGGGAGACTTTATCTAACGCAGGAATTCAAGTTAGCGAAACCAAGTTTTTCTCACATGGTCAACTGTAGTTTACTTGCTCAATAGTCAGAGGTTTCAACTGATTGTTCTTCCATGAACCTGAAGGACAGCCAGCTAATGTAGTGTATACAGAGGCATTTGTTTAACACTGTACTAATAATGGTGTTTTCTACTATTCTATAACTTCTAATTATAGTATTAGTATAATACTATAATTGATATTTTGGAATACCAAGAATAATAGAATTTTTGATTCCGTCAAAGACGGGTACATTTGCTAGTGAAATATATAATAATATTCTTGAAGTGGATTTATTCTATAAATATAATTTCTCTCAAGTTGATTTAAACTTTATTTCTCCGAATTGATAAGCTGTCACATGATATCGTTAATTTCTTTCATTTCCTTTATTAATTTGATTAATAATATCTTCGAAATTATATTACTTGTGATTACATTCTAATAAGGTTTTGTAATCTTTTATTGAATTTAATGAGTAAATACCACACAATTACGGATTGCACAACTATTGATAAACAATTTAATAGGAAATCCAAAAATCTACAGTTATTACTTTTTTTTTAAGGAAAGCTACTTAAATTAGATGAATTTATCTAACAGCATCATACCAGACACGAAAACAAAGGGAGGTTACACCATGAAACAAAAAACAAGCCACCCCTCGAGGTTCAAATTAATTTCGGTATGATATTATTAAAAAAAAAATAAGGCAAGTTAAAATAAATAAAAACACAAAGAAGAGCATTCAATAGAGGCAATAGTTTATAGAACTATTGCAAAAGATTAGAATAAAGACTAAGACTAGCTGTGCTTCATATAGAATTCCCTACCCCCTTTCATAACCACAATATTGATAATTCTTGATTTTCATTCCATTTCTTTACTCTTTTCTTTTCATGTTCCTTTACAACTAACATACATCTCTTTAATGATGTGTGATCCCGTGTGAACACAGATTT
>JAPFBL010001404.1:0-18563 GCA_026182355.1 Hermatobates lingyangjiaoensis | reverse complement strand
GCCTTACGTGGTATTGCGCACGGCCAAACAGCGACGTGCGGGGGCCGGCCGTCCGGCAAAGGGAAAACAAGCCAACCGGATCGTCCCTCTGACCGATCCCCACCTGGTCGAGGAGCTTCAGCGCCTGTTCGCCAGCGTGGAAGAAACGTTCCAGTTGCACCCCGTTACCCGCTCAAGGACGCCGTTACCGGTCTGGACTATTACGGCCCGTACGGCGCGCAACTGGTTAACGGCAATGGTCGACCGGGCGGCACGCGATGGCATTCGTCTCAGTATCCCCGTCACACCACACACATTCCGGCACAGCTTTGCGATGCATTTGCTTTACCAGGGCACGCCGCTGAAGATCGTACAGGGCCTGATGGGGCATGAAAAAGCGGAGAGTACCGAGGTCTATACACGGATCTTCGCGCTGGATGTGGTCGCTGAACGGCAGGTACGGTTCACGATGCCGGGTGGGGATGCCGTGGCCATGTTGAGACAGATGGACACGGCATCACTGACGCATGATAGCTGACAGGTTCGGCCTGAGGGGGAAGCTTATTGCCCGTGGCATACCTCTTATTTATGAGGTAATAAGTAATACTTGTGAGTTATGATATTTATAATATATGAAGAAAAACACTCTATTATTGAATAGTCGATGAGATAAATATCATACATCATACATCATGTGTATTACTTAAAGTACCCCTCCAACGCTTCCCGGATAATGGCACTGACATTTTTAGGTGCCACCCCAGCCCGCTTGTTCTCGAGCGCAAGATCTTCAAGGCGCCGGAGCAATACCTCCGGCAGGGAGATGGTCGTCCTTGTCATGCTTTCCGACTTCGTCACCTCCGGTGTGCTTTCCTTGTTACCGCCATAAGGGCGATCCGCCAGGCGGTTGGCCAGCGCATCTGCCTCCGCTTCGCTGGCGCCTGGTGTGCGCCGTTCACTCGGTTTCTTGATCGCCATCAGAATACCTCATTAATGAGGGTCATCACTTCATCCCGGGCTTTGGCATTGTCGGTTTCCATGACCGATTTCCCTTCTGACATGACATCCCGGTAGATCTTGCGATAGCAGCTTTTTGCCGTCAGCGGTGTCAGTTGGTCAAATTCGGCGACATACTCCAAGAATTCGTTGCGTTCATTCCCTTCGAGCACCGGGTTTGTGGTGGCGATACTTTGGTAGGCGTACGCTTTCAGATCTGGATTGAGATCGCGAATGCTGATCAACTGCTGCTGCAATTCAAACATGGTATCCAAATCGAGTTGAGAGCACTGATGGGGGGCAATAAGCATATCAGCTACCGTACAGGCGGTGATCAGCTCCTGGCTATTACGACCGGCCACATCGACAATCACATGATCGTATTTATCTGCCTGGCTGCGTAACGTCTGAGAGATATTGCCTGTTTTTTCTATCAGCGTGATCGCCGGCGCCAAGCCGCTGGCTTCGCGTTCTGCATGCCAACGGGAGGCGGAGCGCTGGATATCCGAGTCCACTAAAACCACATCTTTACCATGAAACATCGCCAGTGCGACTGCGAGATTGGTTGCCGTTGTGGTTTTGGATGAACCGCCTTTGTTACCCCCTACGACTGTGATCATCTTTTATCTCCGTGTTACTTAATAGGTAATAAGTATTACTTCACATGTATTCATTATGCTTGTTCTGAAGTAAAAAGCAAGGTGTTCATATATGTGAAGTATGATTATCTTTGGTTGTTTGATATTGAGGTAAGAGATAAAGATAATATAACTAACTGATATTAAACGCTTATAAACTTATTAGGCATAAGTCTTAAGGTGTTAGATATGAGGTGTGAAGTGTGATTTATTACTTATGCTGTTTTCTTTATCTTGCCCGGTGTAGGGGGGCCGGGACTAAGGATGTCGCTACGCTCCGTTTTCCTTACCGCCTTGCAGCGGCCGATCATTTATCCGGATCTTCCCTCCGCGGTGGTTACCGCACACCTGCAGCCCGATGACATATTGGCAGCCCCCGCTGAGAGCGTGGCGGCGGGCTGTGCCCGGCCTTCAAGCCGCTTTCGCGGCATAGCCTCGCCGGCGATACACCCGCCAACTCGGTATTCCACGGTCGGCCTGACACGCGGCGGTGCCTGCCTGCCATGACATCGGGCAGCAGGGAACGGGGGCCGTACCGGCCCCCTCCTGCACCCCTTGAATGGCGAGGTATTCCTTATGTCCCGATATGTCCTGGGTGATTCCGTGCAGGTGATGGCTGGCTTTCCGTCAAACAGCATCGATTTTGTGCTGACCGATCCCCCTTACCTGGTCGGTTTTACCGACCGCAGCGGCCGCAGTATCGCCAACGACAGAAACGATGAATGGGTGCGCCCGGCGTTCCGTGAAATGTTCCGGGTGCTCAAGCCCGACAGTCTGGCGGTAAGTTTCTATGGCTGGAACCGGGTTGATACCTTTATGGCTGCCTGGAAGCAGGCCGGTTTCCGCGTTGTCGGGCATCTGGTGTTTACAAAACCTTATGCCTCAAAATCGGCCTTTGTCGGCTATCAGCATGAATGTGCGTATATCTTAGCGAAAGGGCGCCCGGCATTGCCGGCACAACCGCGCTCTGACGTTCAGCCATGGGAGTACACCGGTAATCGCCATCATCCTACGGAAAAACCGGTCTCAGTCCTTCAGCCACTGATTGAATCGTTCACGCAGCCCGGCGCGATAGTGCTGGATCCCTTTGCCGGTTCCGGTTCGACCTGCGTCGCCGCAGCCCAGGCCGGCCGCCGCTATATCGGTATCGAGCTTTTGACGCAGTACCACGCTATCGGTCAGCAGCGCTTGCAGCGTCTGCGCACCCTGAACGCGGCGTAAACGAGGAGGATCAGCGATGAATTACACCGGAAATGAAGAGCTGCGCGCCGCGATTGCGGTACTGTCCAACGACATGTGTGATCTGCACCTGCGGCTGCGGGGACTGGTGAGTACGTATTACTGGAACAGTGACGTGCTGGCAGAGCGCCTTGCCGGCCATATCCTGCGGGACGCGCACGATCGTTACGTCGAAATTTACAAGACGATCAACGAGCTGGAACACCATTTCAAGGATTGAACGACAGGCTGGATACGATCGGGCAGGGGAAACCTGCCCGGGTTGCCTTGCTGTAAGCCTGCGAACGCCGGGGCGCATCGAACGCCCCGCGTCCGTTGAACCGCCACGCGGCACTTGCCGGCGGAGCTGGCGCCGCAACGGGCGCAGGCTGGGACTGCTCACACCTCTCTAAATTCTTTTCCTTTGACGCCCTGGTGTGGTGACGGCCTGTGCCGTACCCAAACGCTAGTCCGGCACGGTTGTGGCACAAGGGCCGCGATGCTCGCCGTCGGCACCCGTTCGCGCCCGTTACGGGCATTCAGCCGCGCAACGGGCTTACGCTGCGGCTTTGACGGCGCCCTTGTTCCCCGCCCTCAAGGCCGGCCTTTCGAATGGGTACGGCACCGGCCGGTGTCGCGAACCCTGAAACTCTGGAGGTAGTTCCATGCAACATGCTCATTCCATCACGCTGCAGGTATGCGAATCCGATCGTCTGTCATTCCTGCCGGATATGTTCGGCGATGATTTTCTCTCGGCCGAAATGCAGGTGTATTCGCTCGCCGATCGCTATCTGCCGCAGTACAGCGGCGGTTTCTGGCACTTCATCCGTTTACCGGAGGGCGGCGGCTATATGGCCCCCGATAGCGATCGCGTACACCTGATCAACGCCGACAACTGGTTTGACAAAACCGTCAGCGGCGACGCCGCCGGCATTGTACTGACTGCATTGGCCATCAACCGCCGATGCTGGGTGCATCACGATCGGGGCAATGCCGGTCTGGTGCAACTGCTGATGCAGCGGGAAGAGCAACTTTGGAACTACATCGAGACGCACCCGGAGCGCGGCGACATCATTCGCGCGCTGGATTGACAGGATTTTCACCGAGGGCGGCATGGCCGCCCTGTAAAAATAATGAGGAAAATAATATGTTCGGCAGTGTTAAAGAAGTGGCAGCGGAATTATTCCGTGAGTACGGCAGCGAAGAACCGATCACCGTGCTGATATGGGACACTCAGTCAGTGCGGTATGCCCTGGAGAAGCACAATCCCACCCCCTCAGGATGTATTGGCGATACTGGAAACCATGGGCTGTACAGACATTGACGAATATCAGCGCCGTGGCATAGGGCATGAGTTTGTGGCTGAAGTCATGCGGGGGGTAGTGGAAGCCCGAACCGCAACAGATAGCGTAACGGTCAACAAGCTGGAATTACAGCGGTTGTTACATTTTGCCGCCAACCGGCTTGATAGCGACCGCGCCGAGGAAATGACGGAGGATGAGCGGGAAGCCATGCACACCATCGACGGCTTGCTTAATCAGCTCTGATTTGTTGCCGTCCTGCGTATGTAGGGCGGCATAGTGGTTCACTTGTGAGCGCGCGAAACCCCTTGCCGCCGCTTGCAGCGGCAGGCAGGCGAGGCGTGCCGCTGCGCCGCCCGCTGACGCTGCCATTCGGAGAATGTACCGGACTTGCCTTTCTTGTCTGGTATGTTCAAGGATATCTTTCCTCTTCCTCTTCCTCTTCCTCTTCCTGTTCCTGTTTCACCTGGCACTTTGCGAATGCGGTAGTGCCTGGGCGTCCGGGCGCGCTGTCGTGCTGCGCATGGCGCCGGCTTGCCGTCGCCACCCTGCGGGCTTCCATCACTGACGCCAGGGCACGCTTGCAGCGGCAAGCTTGCCGCGCCGCGCAGGGAACGCACCGCGCCACAGGCGCTTTAAGGTCGCCCCCTGGCCGCTGTCGCGCCGGCGTGTCGGGTGGGGGCCCGTTCATTCTTCCGTGGTACGTCTGCCGCAGTGAGCCTTCCCGTCGCGGCTGATAACAGCACAGCGCTTCGCTTAGCGACAAGGGGTGAAATGCACTCCGCCAAAAACTTTTCCTCCCTGCGGTCAAAAAACTTTTCGTCTCCGCCCCTTGCCGACGCTCCCCGCCGCGCTGACTCAGCCTTTTCGCGACGGCGAATACTCACAGCGGCATCAATCAACCACCCGGAGGAATGCAACATGCACCCACAAAACGTCAACAGCGCGACAACGAAGCCTACAGCAGCATCTGCACAGACCAACAGTGCCCTGACCATACCGCAGGTGTATGACCTGTTTTGCTATGTGAAGGCGGTGTGCGGTCGTTCAACCGGCACCATTGAACCGCCGGTCGTACCGGCAGGTGCGGAAGAGGTGTTCGCGGACTTTGGGGATTTCGACACCATTTCGGTGTGGATCGTCGGGGGCTGGCCGGTGGCTGCCAGCGATCAGATGACCATGACCCACTGGAGCCTTAACTGCGGGCGATAAAAAAGCGGCATTGCAGCCGCTTTCTCACCGCCAGTCCTGACGCCATCGGGACTGGCACAACACGTGATAACTGAGAGAAAACCACTATGTCTAACATCGAGTCTACCTTACCGGTCAAGGGCAAAACAACCCGTCCGGCCAAATCTACGGCCAAGAAAAACGCCCTCGCGGAAAAAATCGAGGCGGCGCTGGCCAAGGCCGTGCGCAAAACCGCCACGCTCGGCCAGCTGGTGCTGACGATTTGAACGTGCGCAAGAAAAAATCCTCGCAGGTGTCGATCGAGGGGCTGGCCGCCGCCATCCGTTCTGCCGGTCTGCTGATGAATCTGGTCGTGTTCGAAATGGACGATGGCCGCTACGGCGTTGCCGCCGGTGAGCGGCGCACGCTGGCGCTGCGCTGGTTGATGGAACAGGAGAACGACGCAGACAAGACCACCCCGGACGGCATCGTGACCGACGATTACCCGGTTGAAGTGCTGGTCGTCAGCAAGGCGATGGCGCGCGTGGTGTCGATGATGGAGAACAGCCAGCGCGAGCAGATGCACCCGGCCGATCAGGTAACGGCGTTCCGCGACTTGTCGGCAGACGGTCAAACCCCGGCACAGATCGGCGATCTGCTCGGGTTCAGCACGCGCCACGTTCAGCGCTGTCTGCGTCTGGCGACGATGGCACCGGTGCTGCTCGATGCGCTGGCCGACGACCAGATCACCCTCGACCAGCTGCAGGCGTTGTCGGCCACCGAAGATCATCAACGTCAGTGTGACGTCTGGGACAACGCGCACGGCTGGGCGGCTGCGCCGCAGCACCTGCGCGAGGCGGTGCTGAAAGGCGAAGTCTCGGCCAGAGACAACAACCAGCTGACGTTCGTCGGGCGCGAGGCCTACGAGGCCGCGGGCGGCACCTTCAAATTCGACCTGTTTACCGACGAGGGCTTTTTGACCGAACCGGCGATGCTGGAGCGCCTTGCCCGTGAAAAATTGCACGCGCTGGCGCAGCAGGTGGCCGAGGACGAGGGCTGGAGCTGGGCGGAAGGGCGCATTTCGGCCATTAAAACGTGGGGGAGGCGGCGGATGTCGATACCGATACCCACGCGCTGAACGTCGAAAGCGACACTGTCGAAGCCGATATTGCGCGGTTGACCGCACAGGTGATCATCCGTTCATGGCCGCAGGCGATGCGCAGCAGCAGCGGAGTGGTGGCGTCCCTGCGTAACGGGAGGTGGTTTACCAGCGCGGGATCGTGCTGCGGGCGAGCGAAGCAACCGACAAGTCCGGGGATGACAACGGCGAGGGCGCAGCGACCACTGAAACGACGGCACCGAAAACCAAGGAGAAAGGGCTGTCGGCGGCGCTGATCACCAGCCTGTCGGCGGAACGCACACTGGCGGTGATGGGGGCGCTGGTCGAGAACCCGGCCGTCGCGCTGGCGCTGCACACCCACACGCTGGCCGTGAAAGTGTTCGGTTCGCGCTACGCCGGATCACTGCTCCAAACCAGCCTGACCCCAAAACGTGCGGAGCTGCTGACCAAAGCCCCGACGGCGGAAGGGAGCCGCGCCGATCGCCAACTGGGCGAGCTGCACGCGCAGTGGGAGGCGAAATTGCCGCCGGAGTGGAATACCGATTTCACATGGTTGCTGACGTGGGAACAGGCCGAGGTCGTGGCGCTGCTGGCGTACTGCGTCGGCCTGTCACTCGATGCCGTGCAACTATGGCCTGCGAAGGATGGCAAAGTCGGCGATGCCCTGACGACGCTCGAGCACGCGCTGGACTTCACGCTGCGCGACTGGTGGCAACCGACCAAGGCCAATTACTTCGGGCGCATCAGCAAGGAGCTAATGAGCGATGCGCTACTTGACGGCGGGAAGGTGGCGCAGGCGGCCTCGGTGCTCAAGATGAAGAAGGGCGACGCCGCGCAGCTGGCCGAGGATGAAACTGACTGCCAGCGGCTGGGTGCCGGAGTGCCTGCTGCCGGTGGCCGAGGACACCACCACTTTACAGGACGCTGACAACAGCGCCGCCGCCTAACCGACAGGGAGCTGCCGCCCATCGGGCGGCAGAAAACAGCGATGAAAAATGCATTCAATCTGGAAACACTGACGGCGATGAGCGCCGACGAACTGGAGCAGTACCGCGATCGGGGCAGGGAGTACCGGGTGATGCTCAACTGCGCAGTGCTGAGCCAGCTGGCGTTGCCGGAGGGCTGGCGCGTGGTGGCGGAAGAGGGCTGCGAGTTCTGCGGACGCGTGCCGGTGGTGTGCCGGATAAGCCCGGCAGGGGATGAGGCGACGGCGCTCTATTTGTGCAGCGCGGGTGCGGAGGTGCCGAACTGGTCAATGACGCTACCGTTTGACGGCGGTCAGTCGCTGGCGTGGCTGTACCTGGATGAGCATTACACCCCGGCCACGGTCAACCGGGTGCTGCATACCGTGGCGGGTTATTACCGGCTGGGGTTATGGCGGCCGGAAAAGCTGGCGGTCGCGCTGCGGATAGGAGGGCATTGCCTGTGATCCCAAACCATCTTGCTCTGGTGCCGTGGCACCCGTACCGCAGGCCGTCTGGCAAGCCATCGCGCAGGTCGAAGCACGCCGTGAGGCAGGCAGACGGATGTCCGCCTACCCGTATGCCACGGCGTTTTTTTCCGCCAGTTAACCGGGCGGCCTACCCTTTCAGCCAAGGACATCCGCATGATAGACGTGACCTACCGGCCCGGCGATCGTCGCCGCGCCACGCGCAAGGAAGACTATATTGACGCACTCGACACGCTGATTGCCAGCGGGGGGAGCACTGTTATTCCCCGTTGCCGGGCGACACTCGCGATACGCTGTTCCCGGAAGTGAACCGCCGCCGCCGTCAGCGCTTCGAACATCGGCTGACGATGAAACACACCGTCAGGCGCGCATTGATGACACACTCCGGCGGCACAAGCGGCGACGTTATCAGGTGCGGCTGGCGCAGGCGGAAATCGAGCTGGCGTTCATCACGCCGGGCGAGCTTGACCGCTGGGTGCGGCGTGCGCAGCAACAGGGACTTGTCGAGGATGACCTGAGCGGGCTGGTGCTGGCATGGACGGCGCGGTTTCCCTGTCTGGCCGAACTGGATAGTTACCTCTGGGCTGCCATGCCGTTCTGGGAAGCCCGTCTGCAGGTCAGTCTGATCAGCGATGAGTTGTCCGCTGAAGCGCATATCGATAACGCGACGCGGCTGCCGAATCGCCTGATAGGCCGCTAAACCATAGACAACAGGCTGCAGTGGCTACGCCACTGCGGCTTGTTGCTCTCTCATTCCTGTACCAGGTCTGTCTCTTCTTCAGCAGGGGAGAAGACTCCTGTTGATAGAGCCGCGGTGACGGTCGGGCATGGATGTGCTGCTTCTGAACGATTTGCCTGGCGAAACGATGCGGCGCTGGGCGTCCGGGCGCGCTGTCGTGCTACGCATGGCGCCGGCAAGCCGTCGCCCCCCTGCGGGCGTCCATCGCTGACGCGAAAGGCACGCTTGCAGGCCGGCGGTGCCGGCGCCGCTATTCACTTTTCCCCGGTTACCGGCGATCGCTAAGGACGCCCCGACGTTCCGCCGGGTCGAGGGTTTTCATTCTCAACTTACTCACCAGCGGCCATCTCTCTGCGAATTTTTGCGGAGGGCTGTTCGTAGCACCATCCCCGTTCTAAAAACAAGGTACTGGCAAGCCACGCCTCCGGCGCCCTTGTTTTTCTCCTGGTCTGTCGCTTCTTCGCCCTTTGCCGCAAAGAACTCGCTGAGAGATGGAACCTAGAAGGAGCAAACCAGAATGAAAACCAACAACGTCAAAACCGCCGCTGCAGAATCTGCCGAGAGATGTGCGGGATTTTGCGAACCAGATACCCCTGAGCCGTGGGAAAAGCCCGGCGTGCAATATCCTGCTGCCGTGCGAGCGTTGGAAATGGAGTTTATTTACTTAGACGACCTGAATGACCTGTATGCGCAAAGCAGCACGTCAGCCGACGAGCTGGAGCAGGCTCTCTATGTGATTTTCGGCCGAATGACAGAGCTTGTCCAAAGCTGCGGTGCTGATTATAAGCAGCCTGATAAGCCGAGGGTTTCATACGAGATGGCCAAATACTGGATCAGGGGGCAACGGGTAGCGCAGCAATGTTTCGGGGAAATCGGTCAGCGCGCCTGGGAGCATGCACGTTACAGACTGGCGTTCGAGTTGGCGGTGGAGTATTCGTACAACTGACCTGCTGGACGATATTTTATCAAAAAGACCTGTTAACAGGTCTTTTTGGTGGTATAATAAGACCTGTTAAGCGGTCTTATTAAGTCGAGGATACCATGCCAAATATCATTCTGAGTGACACAAGCGCGAGCATCAGCGAGCTGAAGAAAAACCCTATGGAAACCGTTGGCGCCGGCGCCGGTTTTCCGGTGGCCATACTGAACCGCAATAAGCCAGAATTTTATTGCGTGCCGGCGGCGCTCTACGAGCAAATGCTCGATGCCCTCGATGATCAGGAGCTGGTGAGATTGGTCAATGAGCGTCGTAGCGAAGCGCTGGTTGATATCGATCTGGCTCAGTTCGCATGACGTATACGGTCAAATTTCGTGAGTCGGCGCTGAAAGAGTGGGGCAAGCTGGACAAGGCGTTGCAGCAGCAGTTCGCCAAAAAACTGAAAAAATGCTGCGAGAACCCGCATATACCCTCGGCAAAACTACGGGGGATGCCGGGGTGTTACAAGATCAAGCTGCGCGCCTCGGGGTTCCGTCTGGTTTACGAAGTGATCGACGATTGCCTGATTATCGCAGTTGTGGCCGTCGGCAAACGTGAGCGCGGGGATGTTTACCAGTTGGCCAGTGAACGTCTTAAATAAAAACCCATGCAGGTAACTGGCCTGCATTAATCTCACTACGGATAGAAAAGGAACGAGAATGAAAACGATCAGACCGGAGATTTTTGAGAAGCTTCAAGACAAGTCAGCTGCGGCGAAATACCTGCAGCCCGGCAAATGTGGTTTGTGGCGGCAGAACTGCCGTTCGCCCCGGAGTTTCTCCGCTGCCCGGGCGGCATACTGGCACAGGGCTTGCTGCATGGCGGTTTTCGTGGTGATGCGTTCGCCAAAGCTGCGGGAGCAGACTATCTGCTGTTTTGACGGCGCCAGCTCTTCCAGTGGAATACAGGACTCGCCGTTGAGCTCCCGCACGGTTCGCTCCAGCACCACGGTGAAGTTTTTGCGGATAAACGCCGGATGGGTGCGCGCCAGCTGCAGGGCGGTCTCAATCCCCATCATGTTCAGCTTTTTGCCGATACGTCTTCCCACACCCCAGATTTCTTCCACCGGCTGCCGGACGAGTAGGGCTTCCGTGCGTTTCGGGTTGTCCGGCGTCAGCGCCAGCACGCCCCGGAACTGTGGCCATTCCTTCGAGGCCCACTGCGCCGATTTGGCGAGCGTCTTGGTGGGTCCCATGCCAACACCCACGGTGAGGCCTGTGATGCGCAGGACATGCTGGCGCAGCCGGCGGCCGAAGTGCTCAAAATCCTCGCAGGCGTTAATGCCGGTGAGGTCGAGAAACATCTCGTCAATTGAATACTGTTCCACTTTCGGTGTCAGTTCTTCGAGAGCCGACATGACGCGCACCGACATCGAATGATAAAGGCCGTAGTTCGAACTGAAGATATGCACCTTCTCCGGGAAGGGGGTGTCTTTTATCTGAAACCACGGCACCCCCATGCGGATACCCAATTTTTTGGCAGCAGCACTTCTGGCAATCACGCAGCCATCATTGTTGCTGAGCACCACCACCGGTTTACCGCGTAAATCGGGGCGGAACAGGGCCTCACAGCTGGCATGGAAACTGTTGACGTCCGCCAGTCCGAACATGGACAGTGCCATTGTTATCTCCTCGCGCGCGTGCTGTGAAAAAAACACGTCACCACGCCGAGCAGCTGAAGCTCCGCTGGATAAATCACCGGGTACGCGGGATTCATCGGCAGCAGGGCAGGGCGGGGCAGCAGCTGCAGGCGTTTGACGGTAAAGGCCCCGTCGACTTCCGCAATCACGATATCCCCCTCAGAGGGCGTCTCTGCCCGGTCAACCACCATCACGTCGCCGTCATACAGGCCGAGACCCTCCATGCTGCTGCCGCTGGCGCGCACGAAAAAGGTGGACGCGCGCCGGCGGATGCAGAGCGCATTCAGGTCAAGCTCGTCCTCGACATAGTCTGCGGCCGGAGAAGGAAATCCGGCTGCGCAGGTATCCGCGAACAGCGTGATGGCCAGCTCAGGGCAGGTGTCTCTTCCGGGGTGGCATGGTGTTTCATCGGTACCTCACATCAGAAAACCAAAGACTGTATACATGTACAGTATCAATAATTCCGATGTATGCTGCAAGTCCCGCCCCATCGCCTTCCTTCATATGGCTGATACCTGGGTGAATTCTGTTTCCCAATTTCTGGAGGAAAGGCAGGCACGGCTCTCTCGCGTCAATTACTATGGCCGGCCAGATTAATTGTCGTCAGATGGGGGTGCTACCGTTCGGCCAACCGTTCGCGCAATTTTGAGCACCGGGGCCGGGTCTGCCTGTCGCGGATAGCCATGCTCAGTGCCCGCTTTTGCCCGACCAGCACCACAAGCCGTTTTCCCCGGGTGACGCCGGTATAAATCAGGTTGCGGCGCAGCATCATATAGTGCTGTGTCGACAGCGGGATGATCACCACCGGGTATTCGCTGCCCTGCGATTTGTGGATAGTGGTGGCGTAGCACAAACTCAGCTCATCCAGTTCGCCGAAGGGGTAGCTGATGGCCCGTCCGTCGAAATTGACCAGCAGGCTCTCATCTTCACGGTCCAGGGCGGCGACAAAGCCGATATCGCCGTTATACACGTCGCGGTCGTAGTTGTTCTCTATTTGCATGACCTTATCGCCGACGCTGAATACCTGGCCGTACTTTTCGATACTGTGGTCGCCGGGGGGATTCAAGGCGGCCTGCAGGGCCTGGTTAAGCCCGCGCGCGCCGGTGATACCCCTGTTCATCGGGCACAGCACCTGAATATCGTGAACGGCGTTCACGTTGAATTTGCGCGGCAGGCGGGTTTTGACCAGGCTGACCACGGTAGTGGCAATGTCATCGGCATCTTCAGCTGGCACCAGGTAAAAATCGGCGAGTTCGCCCTTGCCGGGGAAGGCGGGGTACCGGCCCTGGTTGATGCTGTGGGCACCCTGAACGATACGCGAGGTGGCCGCCTGGCGGAACACCTCGGTCAAACGGATGACAGGGACTGCCTCCGACGCAATCAGGTCGCCCAGAAACGCCCCTGGCCCCACTGAAGGTAACTGGTCGACATCCCCGACGAAAATGATGGCGGTCCGGGTGGCGATGGCTTTAAGCAGCTGATTGGCGAGCGGGACGTCAATCATCGAGCATTCATCCACCACAAGCAGGTCGCAGGGCAGGGGGGCGGTTTCATTGCGTTTGAACTGACCGGTCGCCGGATCTATCTCCAGCAACCGATGGATGGTTTTCGCTTCCAGCCCGGTGGACTCCGACAACCGTTTTGCCGCGCGGCCGGTTGGCGCGCAGAGCAGGGCGGAGACCTGTTTCGCCCGAAGCACCGTCATGATGGTGTTCATCAACGTGGTTTTCCCCACTCCGGGACCGCCGGTTATCACCAGCAGCTTGGCGGTCAGGGCCAGCGTCACCGCGCGTTTTTGGCTCTCCGCCAGCGTGATGCCCAGTTTTTGTTCGACCCAGGGAATAGCCTTGTCCGCGTCTACGCCTGACCATACTGGCTCACCTTGTCGCAGGCGGGCCAGCTGTGCGGCGATAGACTGTTCGGCATGATACAAGCTGGGAAGGAAGACGCAGGAAACGCCGTTTACGGCATCAGCCACAAGCTTCTCGCCCGCAATCTCGTCGCGTATCGCCCTGTCGATGAGCTCGGGGCCGATGCCGAGCAATTTGACGGCGAGTTCAACCAGTTCGGGATGCGGCAGGCCGCAATGCCCCTGCGACGACGCCTCGGAGAGCGCGTAGGCGACGCCGGCGCGGGCGCGCAACGGGGAGTCGTGCGGAATACCGATTTTTTGGGCGATGGTATCGGCAGAGAGAAAGCCGATGCCGCGAATATCTTGCGCCAGGCGGTAGGGGTCAGCGCGAATAACGTCGATGGCCGTCTGGCCATAGGTCTTGAAAATGCGTACGGCGCGGGAGGTGGAGACGCCGTGCGCATGCAGGAACACCATGATTTCGCGGATCGCTTTCTGGTCAGCCCAACCGGCGATGATTTTGTTGGCGCGTTTGGCGCCGATGCCCCCCACCTCACGTAGCCGGGACGGCTCTTTTTCAATCACGTCGAATACGTCAGCACCAAATGCACGGACAAGCCGGGCAGCATAGGCCGGGCCAATCCCCTTTACCATGCCGGACCCCAGATACCGTTCGATACCGGCCAGCGTGGTGGGGGGCGCTATCTTCAAAAAGGTGGCCTTGAACTGGCGACCATGCGCCTTGTCCATCAGCCACTGACCGGAAGCGGATGCATACTCTCCCGGGGTGACGGACGGGGTGTGGCCGACAACGGTTATCAGATCACGTTCGCCTTTCACCTTCAGACGCAAAACGCAAAAACCGTTTTCGCCGTTGTGATAGGTGACGCGCTCAACCAGCCCTGAAAGCGGCTCTAAAGGCGATGTGAGGCGGTTGACGTTTTCCATAAAATGGCCCCCTGGCAGGTAGTCGACGCCCCGATGAATTCAGCGTGGTGCAGAGTCGCAGTGGGTGTCCGGTAGCAGCATGAGCTGATGCCCGTTGGGCAGTGACGCGGTAGGCTGCGCCGTTATCTGATGGCGCTGCATGACGTCGATAAACGCCGCCCTGTCGCCGACCACGCGAACCTCGACCGGCATGTAGTGCTGGCCATTTTTGTCGTAGGCCGCAATGAGCGCCGCTTTTTCCACATAAAAGCCGTTGGTTGCACCGGTTTCCGGTAGCTCGCCCTCGCGCCATTCGCGGCTACTCATCACAGCATTGTCCCAGCCCAGCTGTTTGAGGGTCTCAGTGGCGTACGTCAGGCGGAACAGGTCGGACTGCTCGGCGATATTGCCGCTGCAGGAGTGCCACAGGTAGTCAAGGTGCTGGCGAAGTTTGGCGGCGGCGCCGTGCTTGCGACCACGTTCCAGCAACCAGCGAATATCAATCGCCACGCTCTTGGGGAAACGTCTTTGCTTTTGCGCGGAGGCCAGCCAGCGGATAAGAAACAGGGTTTCGGCGTAAGGGGTAGACGCACCGCCCGACTGACGCTCGAGTGCCAACGCCACCAAGGCGCAGAACGCCAGGTGGCTCAGGTCGGTGGTGGTGTCTGCCGGAGCAGAGGCAGGGAGCGTTTTGTCCAGCAAGCGATCGTCTCGGCGTCGATGATCAGTGGCGGATCTGCGCCAGCTCGTCGGCGGTGAGGCCGGTGGCATTCATCACCGTGGCCTGATCGAGGCCACTGGCCAACAGGGTGCGGGCGATCTTGATCGCCGCCAGGTGCTCGCCTTCTTGGCGGCCTTTCTCGATGCCTTTCTCGATGCCGATGGCGATCCCCTGCGCACGGCCTTCTTCTTTCAGTCGTTCAGCGATCGTCATGATTTTATCCTCGTGGTGCGGTACGCGCTCGGCCAGCTGTTTTAGCAGCGCGGCCGGGCTGTGGGTCTCGCCGACCTGCAGCATGTAGCTGAGCAGCGAGATCAGTTGTTCATCGGTAGTGTACCCCGTCAGCAGCAGCGTGACCAGCCGGTCGAGCAACTCACAGAGGTCGCGTTGACGCACGTGCTTTTGCAAGAGCTCCAGAACCGCCATACGGCGGTGCTGCATGATGTCGTCGTCGGGAATGACGGTGACGTCGACCAGCGGGAAGGCGCTGCCGTAAAGCTGTTTCGCCAGCTGCGGTTCATCGAACAGCGCCAGCCAGTCGAGCGAATAGGGATAAGGGCTGGTTTGGCCATGGTAGAACATTAGCGGTATCACCAGCGGCAGGCGCTCATGACCCGCCTCCAGGTGGCGCTGCATGGCGGCGATGGCATAGCGCAACAGGCGGAAGGCCATGGTTTTATCCGGGCGGCTCTGGTGCTCAATCAGGCAGTAGACGTACCCGTCCCCGCGGGCCGTATCGAGTGAGTAGAGCACGTCGGAGTAGCAGGCGCGCAGGTCGTCCTCGATAAAAGAGCCGGATTCAAGCTTCAGGGTGTCAAGGTTGCAGACCTTGAGCAGGTTGGACGGCAGGTGCAGCTGCAGGAAGTCGCGGGCGGTCTCCGGGTGGGTGAGGAACGCCTTGAACACGGCGTCGTGCGGGGAGGTGGTGGGCTTGCTCATGGTTACGGTTACCGGCTGCGGGTGACGATGGCCTGGGCGAACAGGCGCCCTGACGGGTAAAGAACCAGACTGCTCTCGATATTGTAGACCTGGCCGGCGCGTTTGGCTGCGGCATGCATGGCCGGCACCAGCAGACGGCGGGCGCGCTTTTTCAGGCTGTTGACGTCCTGGACGATTTGCCCCGCGCCATAGTCGGGGGAGAGGGCCACCGAATGGGTGTAGGACATGCCGGGCTCGAGCAGTACCAGCATAGCCACCACGTGGGCAAACTCCTCGGTGCCGGTGTCGATAATCTCGTCTTCGATAATCTCTGGCGCAGCAGGCTGGTCGCTCATCATTTTGTCCCCTCTCCGGTTGTTCTGGCTTTCGCGCAGTATCGCACAATCAAGCGGTTGCGGCATCCGCTCCCTGCGGGCGTGCGGATTGGCGCCGCGAGCGCCGCCCGCCCGTGAAGGTCAACCGCCACGCGCCGGAGCGCAAAGGTCGCCGGCATGGCCGGCCTTTCTCTGGTGGCTGCCGCGTCGCTTTGCCTGTTTGCCTGACTGCGGGCGTATCAGCGCTTAACTGGATGATGAACGGCCTTCAAAAAATATTCCCCCCTGCAGCCCGATGACATCTTGGCAGCCCCCGCTGATGGCGTGGCGGCGGGCTGTGCCCGGCCTTCAAGCCGCTTTCGCGGCATATCCTTGTCGCCGAAAAGCCGGCGCCGGCGGTATTCCACGGTCGGCCTGACACGCGGCGGAAGCTGCCTGCCATGACATCGGGCAGCAGGGAACGGGCGCCGTATCGGCGCCCTCCTGCCCCCTCTGACGACGAGGATTTTTGCCATGTCCCGATTTGTCCTGGGTGATTCCGTGCAGGTGATGGCCGGCTATCCGGCGAGCAGCATTGATTTTGTGTTGACCGACCCGCCCTACCTGGTGGGCTTCAAAGACCGCTGCGGACGCAGTATCGCGGGTGACGTCAATGATGAATGGGTGCAGCCGGCGTTTGCCGAGATGTTCCGGGTGTTCAAGCCGAACGCGTTGGCGGTGAGTTTCTACGGCTGGAACCGCGTCGATACCTTTATGACCGCCTGGAAGCGTGCCGGTTTTCGCGTGGTGGGGCATCTGGTGTTCACCAAGCGCTATGCCTCGAAATCGGCCTTTGTCGGCTACCAGCACGAATGCGCCTACATCCTGGCGAAAGGGCGCCCGCCGTTGCCGGCACAGCCGCCGGCGGACGTGCAGCCCTGGGAGTACACCGGCAACCGGCACCACCCGACCGAAAAGCCGGTGTCCATGGTTAGGAAACTCAATCGACCCTTATTGGGTTTCCTAACCATGAACCGTGGCAAGGAAGAACCTCATATGGTGCGGCCTGTCGCAGAGTAATGCGGGAAAATGCAAGTTTTGCCGTGTTTTTAAGCTAAAACCTATTTTTCAGGCACACTCATCCAGAGAAGGGGTCTGAAGCCATCGTTTTTTCGCCATCCGCTGCAGCCGGTCAGAGAGCAGTTTGGTGGCGTGCTCGCCCGCCACGGCACCGGTAAAACGCAACCGGCCCTTGCACAGGATGCACTGGTACGGATCGGTACCCAGGAAGCCTTTCATCAGCACTGCAAATCCGGGTTGCTTCGGTTTTTCCCGTACCGTCATCGCCAGCGCGTCGTAGACCTTCGGCAGCAGCGAACCGCGCTTGCGGTTGGCCAGGAAGCCGTAGTAGCGCACCATTTTAAAGTGTCGGGCCGGGATATGGCTGACGTAACGCTGCAGCATCTCCTCCTGGCTGATTTTCTGACGTTTGTGTTTCTGCGTGCGGTGATCGTAATACTGATGGACCACGGCACCGCCTCGGTAGTGGCGCAACTGAGAAGCGGCCACCGGCGGGCGCTTCAGGTACCGGCCGAGGTATTTCACGCTGCGCTGTCAACGCCACGATCTTTGACCGTTTTTCACCATTTTTAATGTCCGCTATTCATCAACCAGGTTGACCGCTTTTCTCCAGCGATGCCTCGTTGCTTTCTGGCGCCAGATGCTTGCTCAGTACGCCTGCCTTCCGTTTCTCTCTTAGCCGATAGCTCTCCCCCTTGATATTCAGCGTCGTTGAGTGATGCAGCAACCTGTCCAGGATTGTAGTGGTCAACTAATACTGGCCACCGTATTAGAATGTATGTAGTACAGTCGCTCAGATTCATTTGGCGTTAAGCCGCCGTTGTACCAGTGAGGCCGCAAAGCGCTGTAATAGCCCGTGATATAGCGGATTATCGCGCTTTGCGCTTCGTTGAAGCTGCTGTAGCCCTTCGTCGGCACCCATTCGGTCTTCAGGCTCCGGAAGAAGCGTTCCATTGGCGCATTATCCCAACAGTTTCCCCGCCGACTCATGCTTTGCTTTATCCGGCAACGCCACAGGGCCTGCCGGTATTTACGACTGGTATAGTGACTGCCCTGGTCGCTGTGGAACATCACTCCCGTTGGTCGACCACGCAGCTCCCAGGCCATCTGCAATGCCTTGACCGTCAATGCCGAGTCCGGCGACATCGACATGGCCAGCCCACCGGTTTACGGGCGAACAGATCCAGCACCACAGCCAGATAAGCCCAGCATTTGCCCGTCCAGATATAGGTCACATCGCCGCACCAGACCTGCTCCGGCGCGGTAACGGCGAACTGGCGGTCGAGATGGTTCGGTATTTCAACGTGTTCGTTTCCGCCACGTTTGTATTTGTGTGCTGGTACCTGGCAACTGGCGATATCCAGCTCTTTCATCAGCTTACCCGCCAGCCAACGGCCCATTTTGACACCAGAGTCCCTGCTGACGATGGTAGCGATACTACGGGCGCCGGCAGAGCCGCCGCTGGCGTTCCACGCCTCCATGACCTGACTGCGCTTAGCTACACGCTCCCCGTCTGGCTCATGAG
>JAPFBL010001403.1:0-14710 GCA_026182355.1 Hermatobates lingyangjiaoensis | reverse complement strand
GATGGGACCGGACGGACCCGAAACCGGTCGAGCTTTTCTGAGAATTTACGAGGTATGACGGACAGTATTACTACTAATTCTAATATTACTAACTCGGCGGAGCAAACCCAATAACTATAATTCTATCTATTGACATAAAATAAGAGATTACGAAAATGAAATAGATTGTAATTATTGCGGATATGAAATAAATATGTTTTCTTGATTAGAAGTAAATTTATAAAAAGAAACTTTTTTCCTTGTTTATATAAATGGATTAATGATTTTGTGGTTGGTTGCTACAAGGTAAATCCGGAGAGAAATGTATTTGGTATTCCGTGGTGTTTTAAAGGCTGGGTCAGTTTGTCTGGTGTAAATTAGGTTTGTGACCACACTGACCGCGAGCCGGTATCAAATGACTAGTGGTGTGTAATAGTGTTGGGTAGCCTAGTGGCTTGCGTGTTCGCCTTTGGACTGGTAGATACAGGGT
Source organism: Hermatobates lingyangjiaoensis (assembly GCA_026182355.1). Lineage (NCBI taxonomy): Eukaryota > Metazoa > Arthropoda > Insecta > Hemiptera > Hermatobatidae > Hermatobates > Hermatobates lingyangjiaoensis. The sequence continues at coordinate 14,241 of JAPFBL010001403.1, read as the reverse complement.
TCAATACCCAGTGTGACTCACGATTTATTCATGCGGGGAAGTGAAAAAATCTGATCATGTTGTCCTTTGGAGAGGATGTTAAACATGTTTTGGTTTTATTTCGCGCTCCCAGCTTATACAGTCATATCGCAGATAATAACAACAAAACAGACTGATGGATTTCTTTACGTGTAAGCTCTTTCGCTGCATCTCGGGAGCAACAAGCTCTAGCCCGAAGATAGAGACAAACAAAACCTCCGAGATACGCCCGAGGTGGACCACGCGGAGTCCAGCTTCCACGACCCTACATCACATAACTTAAAACTTATGTCCTTCAGAAAGCATACAAAAAATATCGTAATAACAATTCAAACCAAAAGTAAAGTAACTCTTAAAAAGTAAAAAAAAAAAAAAACAGAAATAAGTCCATTCTCCTGTATGGAGGTCAGGTAATGTGCACTCCTGCTGTCTTCTTGGCTCTTCTTATATCGTAGACAAACTTCAGAAATTCAACCCTGTATCTGGTCAGCCTGTATGATGTTAATGATCGTTAATGAATCCCCTTTCTAAATACAATTAAGTTAGACAAAATGTAAGACTCCCAATATAGCATATTGATTCACAATATAAATGTTTTGGCCTATATGTGTTTTTTCATGTACTACACTTCAACTTAACCAATGTATATATTCGGGACGAGGTTAGCCCGGTGGGCAACATGTTGTCTCTGTACTGATAGATCAGATGTTCATGTGTTCATGTGTGTAATGAAAAAAAAAAATGTACGAACACATCGTCTCTCAAAGAGGATGTTAAGCTATCGGTTCAGATCCTGTACAATGTCAGCTACCCCCTAAAAGATCCGTACTCTTAAATACACTTGAATTAGGCAAAATTTATGACTTCCAATGTCGAATTTTTATTTTGTGGTATCATAAAGGGTCAATATTCTGTCTACGTGTGTTCTCTCGAAGAACTGTCACTGAAACCTAGCCTAATCTAACTCCAGTACTCCTAGCTTTTCCGATCAAAATCAGGTATTAAAATTTGAATGAATCATGCTGAAAGGGACTGGGTGAAGTCTAAAAGTCAAGTCCTTTGGGCAAGATGAAGATGCAATGGGAAATAAAGTTGAATGAAGCATGCTGAAAGGGACTGGGTGAAGTCTAAAAGTCAAGTCCTTTGGGCAAGATGAAGATGCAATGGGAAATAAAGTTGAATGAAGCATGCTGAAAGGGACTGGGTGCAGTCTAGAACCTACTCTAGTACTAATGCTCTAGTACTCCTACCTTTTCATCATTATGTAGAGAAGTTTATTTCTTCTTAGAAGGACAACAGTCTTGTTGTAACTGAGAGGGACTGGGTGCAGTCTAGAACCTACTCTAGTACTAATGCTCTAGTACTCCTACCTTTTCATCATTAAGTAGAGAAGTTTATTTCTTCTTAGAAGGACAACAGTCTTGTTGTAACTGAGAGGGACTGGGTGCAGTCTAGAACCTACTCTAGTACTAGTGCTCTAGTACTTCTACCTTTTCATCATTATGTAGAGAAGTTTATTTCTTCCTAGAAAGTCTAGAAGTCAAGTCGTTTGGGGTGCGATGAAGATGTAATGGCATCACAGCAGATAATCACTGTTTTTATTCGGTCACTGTTACTTTACTGTGACACAGTCAAGCACATGTTATCTTAGAATGCCTACTCGATATAACTAAGGGGCTTCTGACACTTTGACAGCCTTGCAGCAGATATATACAAATATATCTTTCACTTCAAAGTAACCAATCGATTTAACTTTTATAAAGTTTGATTTTTTTTTTATAAACAGTGTTCATAGCCTTGAAATATCTAAGTAAACTTGTTTGGAAGAGTCCCATATAGAATTGATCTATTCCCTACTTATAGAAATAGCAGTTCTTAAGCTCACCTGGATAACCTTGTGTGTTTCATAGTGTGGGCGAAAGGACAAGAAACACAGTAATAAATCAAAAGAGGATAACCTTGGGTGAAAGGGGAATCTCTCACAATCTGTCCACTTATTTGTCTACCCATCTGTATTTGAAACCACATCACTTAGAGCTGGATTAAACACTTACATAACCAAAAGCATTGAAGTTACTCAAATCTAATTTTGAAAAAAACGCATTTACATCCAGGCTAATTAAGATAAGTTATCCCGCAGGTTTTTTTGCATTCTTATTTTCAATGGTTTTGTAATATCATTCAGCTTGGAAAAATGAGAAATGTACTGTTGATTAAAAAGGGGCAACCGAAATACATTCACTTTCAACGGCTACATTGTGTTAATAGCTATCAGCTATTGTACACAATGTAAATCTATTGTGCGAATTTACTTTATGAGTGTTAGTAACGTTGGTTACCAGAATAGCCCAGTACAAGGTTTACACAATAGAGTTAACACAGGTAATCTGTGCCATTTAGAGCCGATCAAAATCAGGTATTAACATTTGAATGAAGCATGCTGAAAGGGACTGGGTGCAGTCTAGAAGTCAAATCCTTTGGGGTGAGATGAAGATGCAATGGGAAATAAAGTTGAATGAAGCATGCTGAAAGGGACTGAGTGCAGTCTAGAAGTCAAGTCCTTTGGGGTGAGATGAGGATGCAATGGGAATAAGTTGAATGAAGCATGCTGAAAGGGACTGAGTGCAGTCTAGAAGTCAAGTCCTTTGGGGTGAGATGAGGATGCAATGGGAAATAAAGTTGAATGAAGCATGCTGAAAGGGACTGAGTGCAGTCTAGAAGTCAAGTCCTTTGGGGTGAGATGAGGATGCAATGGGAAATAAAGTTGAATGAAGCATGTTGAAAGGGACTGGGTGCAGTCTAGAAGTCAAGTCCTTTGGGGCGAGATGAGGATGCAATGGGAAATAAAGTTGAATGAAGCATACTGAAAGGACTGGGTGCAGTCTAGAAGTCAAGTCCTTTGGGGTGAGATGAAGATGCAATGGGAAATAAAGTTGAATGAAGCATGCTGAAAGGGACTGGGTGCAGTCTAGAAGTCAAGTCCTTTGGGGTGAGATGAAGATGCAATGGGAAATAAAGTTGAATGAAGCATACTGAAAGGGACTGGGTACAGTCTAGAAGTCAAGTCCTTTGGGGCGAGAGGAAGATGCAATGGGAAATAAAGTTGAATGAAGCATGCTGAAAGGGACTGAGTGCAGTCTAGAAGTCAAGTCCTTTGGGGTGAGATGAGGATGCAATGGGAAATAAAGTTGAATGAAGCATGTTGAAAGGGACTGGGTGCAGTCTAGAAGTCAAGTCCTTTGGGGCGAGATGAGGATGCAATGGGAAATAAAGTTGAATGAAGCATACTGAAAGGGACTGGGTGCAGTCTAGAAGTCAAGTCCTTTGGGGTGAGATGAAGATGCAATGGGAAATAAAGTTGAATGAAGCATGCTGAAAGGGACTGGGTGCAGTCTAGAAGTCAAGTCCTTTGGGGTGAGATGAAGATGCAATGGGAAATAAAGTTGAATGAAGCATACTGAAAGGGACTGGGTACAGTCTAGAAGTCAAGTCCTTTGGGGCGAGAGGAAGATGCAATGGGAAATAAAGTTGAATGAAGCATGCTGAAAGGGACTGAGTGCAGTCTAGAAGTCAAGTCCTTTGGGTGAGATGAGGATGCAATGGGAAATAAAGTTGAATGAAGCATACTGAAAGGGACTGGGTACAGTCTAGAAGTCAAGTCCTTTGGGGCGAGAGGAAGATGCAATGGGAAATAAAGTTGAATGAAGCATGCTGAAAGGGACTGAGTGCAGTCTAGAAGTCAAGTCCTTTGGGGTGAGTGGAAGATGCAATGAGAAATAAAGTTGAATGAAGCATGCTGAAAGGGACTGAGTGCAGTCTAGAAGTCAAGTCCTTTGGGGTGAGAGGAAGATGCAATGAGAAATAAAGTTGAATGAAGCATGCTGAAAGGGACTGAGTGCAGTCTAGAAGTCAAGTCCTTTGGGGCGAGAAAGCTGCGGCTTGTGCAAGGCTTGTGCAAGCCTATCTTGAGTAACAGGCCGGTCGGCTTCCTCTAACACAGACCCAGTCCCTCCTTGTTTTCAACTTTACCTGCCCTACCCTTGTCTTTCCGCTGAACTATTCTAATCATTTACACTTTTCCAACAATGACCTTCGACATTTCAACAAACCTTGTAAATCATACTGCAGTAGTTCCTAGTCGTTCCAAGACCCAGCACGTATTGCGATTTACTCGTACTACGGGTTTAATTAGTTTCTAGACCCATCTCGTATTACAAGTTACTAGATTACGAGTTTAAGTCGTTCCTAGACCCAGCTCGTATTGCGATTTACTCGTACTACGGGTTTAATTAGTTTCTAGACCCATCTCGTATTACAAGTTACTAGAATACGAGTTTAAGTCGTTCCTAGACCCAGCTCGTATTGCGATTTACTCGTACTACGGGTTTAATTTGTTTCTAGACTCAGCTCGTATTACAATTTACTAGAATACGAGTTTAAGTCGTTCCTAGACCCAGCTCGTATTGCGATTTACTCGTACTACGGGTTTAATTTGTTTCTAGACTCAGCTCGCATTGCGATTTACTCGTACTACGGGTTTAATTTGTTTCTAGACCCATCTCGTATTGCATTTTACTAGATTACGAGTTTAAGTCCTTCCTAGACCAAGCTCCTATTGCGATTTACTCGTACTACGGTTTTAATTTGTTTCTAGACCCAGGTCGTATTGCAATTTACTAGATTACGAGTTTAAGTCGTTCCTAGACCCAGCTCGTATTGCTATTTACTCGTATTACGAATTTAATTTGTTTCTAGACCCATCTCGTATTGCAATTTACTAGATTACGAGTTTAAGTCGTTCCTAGACCCAGCTCGTATTGCTATTTACTCGTATTACGAATTTAATTTGTTTCTAGACCCATCTCGTATTGCAATTTACTAGATTACGAGTTTAAGTCGTTCCTAGCCCAGCTCGTATTGCTATTTACTCGTATTACGAATTTCATTTGTTTCTAGGCCCATCTCGTATTGCAATTTACTAGATTACGAGTTTAAGTCGTTCCTAGACCCAGCTCGTATTGCGATTTACTCGTACTAAGGGTTTAATTTGTTTCTAGACCCATCTCGTATTGTAATTTACTAGATTACGAGTTTAAGTCGTTCCTAAACCCAGCTCGCATTGGGATTTACTCGTACTAAGGGTTTAATTTGTTTCTAGACCCATCTCGTATTGCAATTTACTAGATTACGAGTTTAAGTCGTTCCTAGACCCAGCTCGTATAGCTATTTACTCGTATTACGAATTTAATTTGTTTCTAGACCCATCTCGTATTGCAATTTACTAGATTACGAGTTTAAGTCGTTCCTAGACCCAGCTCGTATTGCTATTTACTCGTATTACGAATTTAATTTGTTTCTAGACCCATCTCGTATTGCAATTTACTAGATTACGAGTTTAAGTCGTTCCTAGCCCAGCTCGTATTGCTATTTACTCGTATTACGAATTTCATTTGTTTCTAGGCCATCTCGTATTGCAATTTACTAGATTACGAGTTTAAGTCGTTCCTAGACCCAGCTCCTATTGCGATTTACTCGTACTAAGGGTTTAATTTGTTTCTAGACCCATCTCGTATTGTAATTTACTAGATTACGAGTTTAAGTCGTTCCTAAACCCAGCTCGCATTGGGATTTACTCGTACTAAGGGTTTAATTTGTTTCTAGACCCATCTCGTATTGCAATTTACTAGATTACGAGTTTAAGTCGTTCCCAGACCCAGCTCGTATAGCTATTTACTCGTACTACGGGTTTAATTTGTTTCTAGACTCAGCTCGTATTACAATTTACTAGAATACGAGTTTAAGTCGTTCCTAGACCCAGCTCGTATTGCGATTTACTCGTACTACGGGTTTAATTTGTTTCTAGACCCAGGTCGTATTGCAATTTACCAGATTACGAGTTTAAGTCGTTCCTAGACCCAGCTCGTATTGCGATTTACTCGTACTACGGGTTTAATTTGTTTCTAGACCCAGGTCGTATTGCAATTTACCAGATTACGAGTTTAAGTCGTTCCTAGACCCAGCTCGTATTGCTATTTACTCGTATTACGAATTTAATTTGTTTCTAGACCCATCTCGTATTGCAATTTACTAGATTACGAGTTTAAGTCGTTCCAGACCCAGCTCGTATTGCTATTTACTCGTATTACGAATTTAATTGTTTCTAGACCCATCTCGTATTGCAATTTACTAGATTACGAGTTTAAGTCGTTCCTAGCCCAGCTCGTATTGCTATTTACTCGTATTACGAATTTCATTTGTTTCTAGGCCCATCTCGTATTGCAATTTAGTAGATTACGAGTTTAAGTCGTTCCTAGACCCAGCTCGTATTGCGATTTACTCGTACTAAGGGTTTAATTTGTTTCTAGACCCATCTCGTATTGTAATTTACTAGATTACGAGTTTAAGTCGTTCCTAAACCCAGCTCGTATTGGGATTTACTCGTACTAAGGGTTTAATTTGTTTCTAGACCCATCTCGTATTGCAATTTACTAGATTACGAGTTTAAGTCGTTCCTAGACCCAGCTCGTATAGCTATTTACTCGTATTACGGGTTTAATTTGTTTCTAGACCCATCTCGTATTGCAATTTACTAGATTACGAGTTTAAGTCGTTCCTAGACCCAGCTCGTATTGCGATTTACTCGTATTACGAGTTTAATTCCTAGACCTAGCTCGTTTTGCGATTTACTCGTATTACGAGTTTAATTCCTAGACCCAACTCACATTGCGATTTACTCGTATTACGAGTTTAATTCCTAGACCTAGCTCGTTTTGTGATTTACTCGTATTGCGAGTTTAATTCCTAGACCTAGCTCGTTTTGCGATTTACTCGTATTACGAGTTTAATTCCTAGACCTAGCTCGTTTTGCGATTTACTCGTATTACGAGTTTAATTCCTAGACCCAACTCACATTGCGATTTACTCGTATTACGAGTTTAATTCCTAGACCCAACTCATATTGCGATTTACTCGTTTTACGAGTTTAATTCCTAGACCTAGCTCGTTTTGCGATTACTCGTATTACGAGTTTAATTCCTAGACCCAACTCACATTGCGATTTACTCGTATTACGAGTTTAATTCCTAGACCCAACTCATATTGCGATTTACTCGTATTACGAGTTTAATTCCTAGACCTAGCTCGTTTTGCGATTACTCGTATTACGAGTTTAATTCCTAGACCCAACTCACATGGTGATTTACTCGTATTACGAGTTTAATTCCTAGACGCAACTCGTTTTGCGATTTACTCGTATTACTAGTTTAATTCCTAGACCCAACTCAAATGGCGATTTACTCGTATTACGAGTTTAATTCCTAGACGCAACTCGTTTTGCGATTTACTCGTATTACGAGTTTAATTCCTAGACCCAACTCACATTGCGATTTACTCGTATTACGAGTTTAATTCCTAGACCTAGCTGGTTTTTGCAATTACTCGTATTACGAGTTTAATTCCTAGACCTAGCTCGTTTTGCGATTACTCGTATTACGAGTTTAATTCCTAGACCTAGCTCGTTTTGCGATTACTCGTATTACGAGTTTAATTCCTAGACCCAACTCACATTACGATTTACTCGTATTACGAGTTTAATTCCTAGACCTAGCTGGTTTTGCGATTACTCGTATTACGAGTTTAATTCCTAGACCTAGCTCGTTTTGCGATTACTCGTATTACGAGTTTAATTCCTAGACCTAGCTCGTTTTGCGATTACTCGTATTACGAGTTTAATTCCTAGACCCAACTCATATTGCGATTTACTCGTATTACGAGTTTAATTCCTAGACCTAGCTCGTTTTGCAATTTACTCGTATTTCGAGTTTAATTCCTAGACTCATCTCGTATTACGATTTATTCTTATTACGAAGTAACTTTTCGCATTGAAATTAATATGCAAATAAATAATTTGTTCCAACCCCAAACTGACTGTGTTTACGTTTTTTTTTTAAAGAGGAAAATTGTTTTAAATAAATAAACAATACTGTATATGTAATATGAATAATAAATAAAAATGCTTATAAGTAATAATCAACTTATTAATTCATTATGTTGCAATCTATTATAGTTTGGTATTTAATCATAACGGTTTGGTATTTAATCATAACGGTTTGGTATTTAATCATAACGGTTTGGTATTTAATCATAACGGGTTTTCCTGAAATTACGTCTCCACATAAAAAAGGGGTTTAATATCAAAATTAACAACGCGTTTCAAACTTAGTGTTCTTCTTCAGGTTTATATCTAAAAAAAAAAAATACATACTGCGAGCATTAGGAATATCAATACAAATTGAATACAATTATAAAAATATTGAATTGCATTTTGAGTTTTTTAGGAAAAGAATGGGCATGAAATATTATGTTTTATTATGGTTCAGGATTAATTAGGTGAATTTTCCTTTGTTAAAAACCCTCAATCGTGAAGTTCAATACTCATATATTGTATTCAGTTTCAAATTAATTTTCTCTGATATTCCTAATGCTCACAGTATATATGACCAAACCACAATAAGAAATGGGAAACAAAACTGAGTCTTGTTTTCCCATTTCTTATTGTGGTTTGGTCATTGATTGTTGTTTCACGTGTTTATGTAAAATATTTTTACAGTGTATATATATTATAATATATAATATATATATATATATAATAATACTGTAAAAATATTTTACATAAACACCTACCACTCAGTTAGCTTCAGCTACTCAAAGGGACTACTTCTACCCGATGACGACGACTGTCGAAATATCGTTGTGAGTCTTTTGTGTGTATCTTTATTTGTTTTTTCTCTTTCATGTGTTAACTATATATATTCCCGCTTTACAGAAATCCAAATTACAGAAACCCGCTTTATAGGTTCTACTGTAGGTGTAAAAGCAATATCCAATACTCTTGCGATGTTAAAGGTTTTTTTTTTTTTTTTTTTTTTTGTAATACACTTCTAATGAGACATGATACTCATTACTGACAAGACGGAAATAACAAAGAGTCGTCTTCTCTCGATGATGTTTTAACACTTAAGTCATCTGATTGTGTTTACTTTCCCTTAAAAACATCTCTAAGTTAGCTAATCACAGAAATGATCTGTTAGCAGGAGTAACTCTGCACAGTGAAAGTTGATTCAAGAACCAAACAGCTAACTTTTCATCATAAAAACTCTTGTAACAGTACAATCAGTTGTTCTATACTAGCTGACTCAGCGATAATGTCGTCTTACCTTTAGCTAACCTTAATTTATTTAAATACAAACAGACACACATACATTAATATATATATATATATATATATATATATATGAGTTTATTTATATTTATGAGTTTACATCGGCCAGTGGACGCATTTACGTCTCCGTTCCTTCATTCTTTCTCCTTTTATTTTCTTTCTTTCTACTCTCCTGAAGACGGCAAGGCGCCGAAATTATCGAGATTCGTGAGTATTCGTCCTTTTTCTTGTGTTCTCTAGTTGTAACTTTAATTATATATATATATATATATATATATAAAATGTAATTTTTTTGAGGGTTGAGGTCCAATGATTTTAAACTAGTCCTTTTGCCGACGTTTCGACATATATTTATGTCATTGGACCTCAACCCTCAAAAAAATTACATCATATAAATATTGGGTCAAGAAAACAAATCATGATATTTATATATATATATATAACTTTAAATTACACAAAGCACAACACAGAAAAAGAATAAAGAGAACACTTACAGAATTCAAAATATTTCGAACTGTTGTTCGTCATCAGGAGAGTAGCAGAAGAGAGGACGAAGTGAGAGAGATCTCCCCACGTCGAAGAACGGAGCGCGAATATATATATATTATATATATATTATATAATATATAATATGATGTAATTTTTTTGAGGGTTGAGGTCCAATGATTTTAAACTAGTCCTTTTGCTGACGTTTCGACATATATTTATGTCATCTTCAGGGCTACAACATGATTGTTTTACAATTAGCACTACTATTTGGTAATTTTATACATTTTAATATGATCAGCAATTACATCATATGTAAAAAAATGTAAAATGTAAAAAAAATTACATCATATAAATATTGGGTCAAGAAAACAAATCATGATATATATATATATAATTATTAAAGAGTATGCCGATCTTCATTTTTGTTCGTTTTTTATTTAATTTCTCCAGTTTTCTAAACTTGGTTTTTAACTCTTCAGGTAAACAGGTTTAGAAACCAAGTTTAGAAAACTGGAGAAATTAAATAAAAAACGAACGAAAATGAAGATCGGCATACTCTTTAATAAAACATGTCTAAATGAAGGTCTGCTCCCAAAATATACTAATATATATATATATATATATATAGTTCACACAGGAAAGAGAAAACACAAATAAAAGACACACACAAAAGACTCACAACGATATTTCGACAGTCGTCGTCATCGGGTAGAAGTAGTCCCTTTGAGTAGCTGAAGCTAACTGAGTGGTAGGCCAAATGCAACGAACACGCGCGCACTCTGCCTGCCGCCCTAGGTAAGCTACTAACTACAGAGAGAATAATAACTAAAAAGAACAAATAAAAGCAAATAAAAATAACAGAAGGAGAAGACTAGTAAATGAAGCAATAAACAATTAAAAAATTAAAAAATAAAAATAAATAAAAAAAAAAAAAAAAAAAAAAATAAAAAAAAAAAAAAATAAAAATTAAAATTAAAAAATAATAAATAAATAAATTCTTAAAAAAAAAAAAAAAAAATAAATAAATAAATAAATAAATACTTAAATTAACGGTACAAGTTAAGGCCAGGAGGAGAGCGAGCTTTGAGAAGACAGATAATTGCCTCCTCTGAAGCTCTTAAAGTAACCCGAGAAGACTGAACAGGGATATGATTAAGGACTTGGACCCGGAAGCAGTGATTAAAATCCAGTCCATGGGAATTAGAGTGGATAGCAATAGGAAGGTTTTTGCGTTGACCAACGGAAGCCCTGTGACCATTCAACGTAAGTTGAGCTGCGTAGAGGCCATACCAACGTAGAATGCATCACACTGGGTGCAGTCCAAACGGTAAACGCAATTAACCGAGGTGCATGAGGTGGGGGAGGACAAGGGTAGTTAAATTGCTATGGGGGAAGTAAAAAAGGGATTAGGGTTTATGATAAGACAGGTTTGGCATCTGCTCCGTCCGCACTCCACCATTCCCCTCCCAAGTGCAGGGTTCAAGGAAGAGTGATGGGAGAAAATGCCTCTGAGGTTCGGTGGTTTGCGATATGATAAGGAGGGGGCTTCAGGAAAAATAGATGAGGTAGAAGGAGAAGAGGAAGCAATGGGAAAAACTCCTTAATAACCGAGCCAATCCTATGAGCGCCAGGGAAAAAAGTGGATATCAGGAAAACACTATCAGTGTGGTCTTTCTGGGTACGTGCCGGTGAACTATTTCAGCCGGCACGACACGACTATCAATGACATTGGAAGGGTAGCCACGATCAATTAATTTTTCTTTCAAACAGTTAATGTGGGAACTACGGTTTTTCAAATTATTACAAATCCTGTGGATGCGGATGGAAAGGGATCTGGGGATTGCTTTTTTGATGTGGGTGGGATGGCAACTACTGTAGTGGAGGTACTGCTGTGCATTAGTAGGTTTTATATGTACAGAGGTGGAGAAACTGCTATTGTTGAGGGTGACATCAACATCAAGGAAAGTAATTTTATTGCTGGACACTTGGTGGGTGAAGGAGATGGAGGACGAAAAGTTTTGGAAGGAAAGTAGGAAGAGGTTTAACTCATGGGTACCATGTGGCCAAATAAAGAAATATCGTCAAGTAGCGAGTATAAAGAAGGGGAAGGAATTGACGATCAGACAGAAAAGATTGCTCTAATTTGGCCAAGAACAAATTAGCAAAAGAAGGAGCCATAATAGTGCCCATCGCAGTACCCTTGGTTTGAAGGTAAAAGGCACCATCAAACTGGAAGGCATTATGCTTCAGGACAAATTCGGCTAAGGAAACTAGAAAATTGGTAGAAGAGTGAGGGGGGGAGTTCTGAGTTCAAGAAAGTAACGAAGGGAATTCAGTCCCTCACTGTGTTCAATATTAGTATACAGAGAGGTGACGTCCATAGTAACCATGAGGAGGGGATGGGTGAGGGGGGGGGATCGGAAGTTATTGAGGAGATTGAGGAAGTGGAAACTGTCTTTACAGTAGGAAGGCTGACTGCGGACTAGGGGTTGGAGGAAGTAAAACAAAAGCAGACAGTCGCTCTGTGAGGGAACCATAACTGGAGACTATGGGTCTTCCAGGAGGAGGTGAATCAGGCATTGAGAAAGGCTTATGAATTTTGGGAAGGAGGTAGAAGACAGGACATCGGGGTTGGAAGGTATTAAGGTATTAATGTCGTCGGGTGACAGACCCCAAGGTGGGCCCGGTCATTAAGCAGCGATTAAGTTTAGAGAGGAAATCGGAATATGGATTATTAGGGAGGGATAGATAAAAGGTGGAGTCAGACAACTGCCTCATGGCTTCACGGTGGTAAACATGACGGTCCATAAGAACAACCGTGGAGCCCTTATCAGCCGGCAAATCAACAAAGAGCTATCACACTTCAGGCTTTTAACAGCCTTTCTTTCGTTGGGAGTTAAATTGTCACGGGGTATAAGGTTATGAAGAAAGGCAGGATCAGAGACCTTACGGAGGATAGACGAAATATACAGTTCAAGTGGATGTGAAGCCAAAAGCGGAGGAGGTTCATTAGAGGAGAAGGGTTTGAATTTAGAGAGGTAAGGGTGTATTTTAGGGTTGGGGTCGACGGGTCTACTAGCACGTGTTTTCCAAAATATATAATTATACACGAGTTCGAGATTAACAAAGAGCAACACACAAAGTAGGGAAACACACTTACAGACTCAAATTTCGGTAATCCGTCTTCAGGAGAAAACAGAATGGGAGACCAAGCACGTTGTAGACGCAACGGCAAGTAACCAACCCGACAACCCATTATATATATATATATATAAATTATATAATATATATATATATATATTTCATTAAAGTACACAGCAGCCTCTGCGATAACGACTTTTAAGCTAGTCTGCTCCAATTTACGAACAGCCTTGCGGTGGGTTGGTGTTAAAAGCCATATTAATTGCCCATCATACAAACACACACACACACACACACACCACACACATATATATATATATATGGTATAGCTTCCAAGTGCTGATATAGCTCAAGTGCTTATGTTATAAGTACAGTAATGTACTAATCTACAGAAATGTACTAATGTGCACTAATGTAATAAGTACAGTAATGTATATATTACTGTATATATTTATATATATGATATATATATATATTATATAAATATATATTTTTATATATATATAAAAATTCAAAACGAAGGAAACACACAGAAAGACACAGACATAACTCACATCGTTATTTCGACTGTCGTCGTCATCAGGAGGGTGAAGAGCGAAGAGCGAAGAGTCCCGCAGGAAGGCAGGGCGGTGACCCACCGACGATGTCGACGATGGTCGAAATATCGATGTGAGTTATGTCTGTGTCTTCCTGTGTTTTCCTTCGTTTTGAATTTATTTTATTTAGAAAAAGTCCGCTGGACCGTTTCTTTTAATTGTATACATAAATATATATATATTATATAAAAAAAATATTTTATAAATATATATATACACTTTTTTGATGAAAAACGATCCGAAATGGACAAATACAGTTTAATGTACATTACACTGTATATATATTGTTTTTTGTTTATCTCTTTCCGTTTTTTTTTTCTCTTTCCTGTGTAAACTATATATATTATATAATATATATATATATATATATATATAACCAATTAAATGAAACGGTTCCACGAACTAAATACACTATATTGACACAAAGAACAATCAGAAATGAAATAGAAGCTCACTACTATATTTCGATGAGTCGTCATCAGGAAGATAGAAACGAGTCGTTGTCTGCCTGCGGAGCGACTCCTTCCTTTCTTCTTAATGACGGGACATCGAAATATAGTAGTGAGTTTATGTTTCACTACTGAGTGTTCTTTGTGTCAATATAGTTTATTTAGTTCGTGGAATCGTTTCATTTAATTGGTTTCTTGTAAACTGTTCACTGCCTTTGAAGTTTTGTTATATATATATAGAATTATTGAATCTGTTATATATATATATACACATTTTCGTTGGAAATACGATCCAAAACGGATAAATATAGTTCAATATAGACAAAGA